>JAYMFT010141794.1:0-12807 GCA_038088735.1 Panulirus argus
GAGAGAGAGAGAGAAAAAAAAATATATATATATATATATATATATATATATATATATATATATATATATATATATTCTTAATTTATATACATTACGCTTTATTCTGATCTTGATATAATGGTTTTCAAAATGGTGTTAAGAGATGATACCTATATATATATCCTATATCCCTTCATATCATTAGTGTTATTATATAATGCGATCGTAAAGAGACCTGTCGGGCCTTATTGGCTCTGCGTACGTAACTCCTGTGAGTCATAGTTAAGTAGTGGAATGGTTAATGGTCGTTTCAAGCTGTATGGTCACTGGGTAGTTATGATTCCACCTTTAAACTACCCTAATCATCCCGGTGTGATAATAATCGCACACTCCCCAATCACCCCAGTAGAGTAAGTCATCTCTCCCCAATCTCAGCACCCCAGTACGGTAACCTTCGCCCCCCCGTCTCCCATTGCAGGATGTCGCGGGGAGTGGCCACCTTCATCGCGGTGCTCTTCATCGGCTACCTGGTGCTGGGCCTGACTGGCAACGCCCTCACAATCCTGGCGCTCCTGCGCTGCCCGAGGGTCCGGAATGTCACTGCTGCCTTCATCATAAGGTAACGCGCTCCCTCGTCCGCTCCGTAAGTAGCTTCCGCAAGGGGGTCTTTTGGTAGTCTTTAGTAGAAAACCTCGGAGAGCCTTAGATACCTCCACGTGCCCTCTGAGAGAGCCCCTGGAAGTCCCTTAGAGAGCCTTAGAAACCTGACTGGGAACTTTGGAACTCCCTAGAAGTCCTTAGGGATCCTTCCTTAGCTTCTTACCAACAGCCTTTTGGTAGTGCACTGAAGAAGGATACGTCACCCGCTGCAGGTCCAAAAAGGCAAATTCACAAGTCCTGAGAGTTGTATTCTGAACTTAATAAATCCACAGAATGACCATATTACATCTGATTACAAAACAAACTCAGTTTTCAACTTCTAGGAGAGCTTTGTTGAGACTGAAGCTGTTTCGCTCAAGAGTGAGTACAGCGTTGTCGCTGCAGGAGTCCGTCTGTTGCCCCTACGTTCCTCAGATTCTGTTGGTGTCGTTCCGTCTGGTGTCTGTACGTGAGGGAGCTACACTGGCCATAGTGACACCACTCTAGTCTCTCTATCCTTAAAGAATTTTGCTCAGAACACCATTATTATTTTAAGTTGATCCAGGTGTCTTTAACGTTTTCAAATCCAGTCTGAGTATGTGCTCCTTTGGTAGATTTTTTTTTGAAAAAGTATTTCAAAGTACTTTAAGAGAGAGTTTGTTAGTGAAAAAAGAAAAAGACAATGTTAAGTTTCCATTATAGCTATATTCATTCCAGACCTCAGAACTAAATCTGCTCGCATTCAATGAAGAAAACATACATTTTCTTTCAGAAGTTTCAGATAAGTTGCTGCCCCACACTCTCACCAGTATGGTTCAATATCCTAGTTTACCAGCAGGTTCCAGTCCAAATATATTTCCCAATAAGTCCAGGCATGAAGTATCTTAGTCAGTTCTAACCCCTAAGTTTCCAAGTGACTCCCAGTTTTCCAGTAGACTCCAGCCCCTAGTTTATCCAGTAAGTTCTAACCTCTCTCCCCCTTCCTTAAGTTTTCCAGTAGGTGTCAGCCCTCAAGTTTCCCAATAAGTTCCACCCCTAAGTTTTTCCCAGTAAGTTCCAACCCCTAGTGTCTCCTGTGAGGTTCCAGCAACGGTGAGTCTAACGAAGCGTTTCTTTGGATCGTTTCACAGCCTGTGCGTGGCTGACTTCCTGTTCTGTTTCCTGGTGTTGCCTTGGGAGGTGTCCAGATTCCTGGCCGGCAAGTGGATATGGGGAGAGGGGTGGATATGTACCCTCTTCCCCTTACTAAGGTGAGAGCCTCTCCTTTCTACACCCACTTCCCCTACTTGCTTGGGTGAACTTGCCCACCAGTGTCCTCCTCCTTCGTCAGGTGAGGCTCTGCAAGCCTTTTCTTTCACCTGAGGTGAGGAACCTCCCGTGTCTTCAGGTGATTACTCCCAGGGAATGACTGACTGATTGAACCTAAAACCTAAAAAAAAAGCAGATTACCGACTGAGCTTAGCTCTGGAACCAGTGACTGAACCTAACCAGGGAACAGTGAACAGTCCGAGTCTTTTCAGGGGAAAACAAGGAACAGTTGTGAACTTACGTAGTCAGGGAACGAGGAATAATCCTAGCCAACTCAGTGAACAATGGATGATTTGAACTTACACAGGGAACAATCAGCAGACCGAAAGTAGTCAGGGAACAATTCGCAATCTGAACTCAGTAAGGGACAAAGTAACATTCTGAACGGAGCCAGTGAATAAAGTTACGACCTGGGACTCAGAAGGGAGTCAGGCTGTCAGACAGACAAACAGACAGACACAGTCCTAACAGCCAGCCACACAAACAAAATGACAGACAAACAAAGAGAAACAAAGACAGGAAAACCTAGAGAGAGAGAGAGAGAGAGGGTTAACCATTAAGTGAATTTACTTACATTCTAACCTAACCTAACCTAACCTAACCTAACCTAACCTAACCTAGCCTAACCTAGCCTATCCTTAACCTACCTTGGCCTAACCGAGCCTCATGTCTTACAGGTACTGGAACGTGGCCGTCTCCTTGCTCTCCATAGCCATGATTACCATTAACAGGTGAGTCATTTACAGAAACACTTAAAATTTACATCTTAGCCTCACTGCTTACACCTAATGTAACTCTAGATTTACGTAAAGTTTTACAACTCTTTATTGTTATTGTCTTTATTTCTTTTAAAATAACATAATTTCTTAATGACAAATACACTGAATACAACAATATTTAAGTTTATTTTATTTTTCATATCATAATGTATTTATATATTTCTTTCCAATTTCTATGTATGTGAATACATTTTCTTTCTGTTACTATGTACAATATACCATTATATATTTACGATTCCTTACTGTTTTCTGCGTATGACACAGTGTTCTAAACAAGGCATGTCTGTCTCTTTTCTACAGTATACCATCAAATATCAGTACATTTTCTTTCCGTTTTCTGTATAATGCCATGTTTCTATACATTTTTTTCCGTTTTCTGTATGATGCCATGTTTCTATACATTTTCTTTCTACTTTTATTGAATTTATGGCGTCATATAAGAAAACATTTTAGTTATATTTCTAAATCATTAGTTAGGCTCTCTCTCTCTCTCTCTCTCTCTCTCTCTCTCTTGCGTTGGACAGACTCCAGTCACGGACAAAAGGTCCACCTATCTATCTATCTATCTATCTATCTATCTATCTATCTATCTATCTGTCTGTCTATCTATCTATCTACATATCTATATCTATCTGTCTCCGGTTCCTCCGGCAGGTACATTATGATCGCCCACTTTAGCGTGTACAAGCTGGTGTACCGCAAGGCTTGGATCGCCCTCATGATAGCCTTCTGCTGGGTCTTCGCCTTTGTCATGCTCCTGCCCACCCTCCTGAGCAAATGGGGTTAGTACGGTGCGCCACGGTACGATACGGTACGGTACGGTACAGTACCTTAGCTAGTTATGAACAGATAGCTAGAGAGGTAGGTAGATGAATAGTTAGAATGACATAGTGGCAGATAGATAGACAGATCGATTGGTAGGTAGGTAGATAGATAGATGGATAGATAGACTTATTTATACTCCCCACATCAGTATGGGGTGTGTACTATGTTCATCACCACAGCCGCACCACGTGGTACACTGCGAATCTTTGCGGTACAGTTTGGTGCTGTAGGGACAATGTGTGGTACATTAGGGATCTTTACGGTACACTGTGGTACAACGTGCTAGTATACTGACATACGGTACACTATAATCCTTCGCTTTCGATACTCATTATCAACATTTACCACTAAGTCATCATGTACCACATTTACCGCACTGAACCAAATGTTTCGAATCCCTGCTCACTCCAGGGAGGTTCGGCTTCGACCGTCGGCTTCAGACCTGCTCCATCCTGGATGACAACAACAAGTCTCCCAAGCAGGTGCTGTTCGGCCTGGGCTTCTGCGTCCCAGCCATCATCATCGTCATCTGTTATTCCCTCATCTTCTACGTCATCCACAAGTGGGTAAAAAAAGAAAAAAAACTCTTGCATGCGTTTACAAGATAAACAAAGTTGGTATCTTCACTATTACCACCTCGAGCGTGTTTTGCGAGATGTGTGTAAATGTGGTTTTGCTTCGAGTCTGATTCAGTGCTTCAGAGGCTTCTGTTTACCTTGTATGTATAATTCTGTGTGTAATTATTATTATTACGAGATGCTAGAAATATAATTGCAAGGGTAGATTAATAAGTGGCGGTTGAAAATATACCTAGAGGCATGATTAGGGAGGGGTGGTTCCTTGGTGTGAAGGAAAATGGGTAAAAGTTTCTTGAGTTCTGCGCTGAAAGATAAATGGAGATCAAAATGTGTGGTGTCATGTGCTAGATGAGGGGCTAGCAGAGGAAAGGCTATTGAATGTGAACGGGAGCGAGAGAAACTGTACATGACGGAATGTCAATGGACTCAGCCGGGGATGCATGGTAAACTGTCAAGGTAAACCATTTAGGAGTTTAAGCGGCTTAACCGTGGATAGTAGGCACTGGTTTCGAGGCATTGTATATGACACCTAGGGAGTGGGATGTGAACAAACGAAGCCATTTTTTCTTTGCTCCTGACGCTACTGTAGAAGCGGAAAAAAAAAAACGGTGAAAACAAAATTATCATTATTACTATCATTTATCATTATTTTCATTGTCATTATTATTATTATAATCATTATTATTATCAGTGTCATTATTACTGTTATTATCATCACTATTCGTTATCATTACGAAGGAGTAGAGATCATTTGCGGCTGACTGACACAGGATCTGTACTACACCTTCTTACGTTGTTTAAGCTACTGATGTCAAGAAATCATTAGTTCCTTTAAAAAGCTCACTGACTCTCTGTATTGTGGAGTGAACACACTCAGCTGTTGCCCTCCTGATCTCCCGCATGCAAAGGTATAAATAACGCCTTCCTGGTCTCATGGAAGATGGTGGCCCCCTTTGGTCCTATGGTGACCCGTCTGGTCCTATTATGGCCTCTCTGGTCCTAATGGTGGCCCGTCTGGTCTTATGATGGCCCGTCTGGTCCTCTTTTAGTTAAAAGAAATAACTTCTTACCTGTGCTCATATCTCCTAATAGAGAATAGTGGATTGTTTTTGTGTTTGTCAAAGTACTAACGTTTGTCATAATTCTAAGCACTGGTGACACGTCTCCAGAGAAGGTGAATTGTGGGTTCTGAGTTGACTTTAAGCTGATGAACAGCTTCTCCAACCCGTGTCCGCCTCCACTGAGGGGGAAAGGAGGAGGTCCTCTCTTCCCTGACTGTGGGGCACAGTAATCCCTTCCTCCTCCTCCCGTTCCAGGTCTGAGAAGCGGATGCGCCAACACAGCTCCCGCAGCATGAACGGTGCTCACCCCTCAGGTCCTTCTCTCCAGTCGCAACCCAGAGTTCCGGGAAAGGTAAGCGACCCACCCGTTCGTTCTTAACATGTGAAGGTATGATTCTGAGATCCGACGATGGCGCTGGTTGCTCACAGCGCCAGCATCTGGACCCGGGTCTTGTGTCTGATGGCTCTATAGACGAAGAAGGCAATCAGTCGTTCCACTGTGTTTAGGTAAAGGGATTCAAAGGGACTGATGGATTTTTTTGTTTTTCCAGCGTTTTGAATGAGACTGGACGTCACGGTGTGACACCGGCTTGAGTGGGGGAAAACTGGACTCCGTGTGCATGAGTTCAGGTATATGGCCGAGGCAATCCCTCAGTAAGCTGGCGGGGAGGAGAGAGACTTGGGGCGGTGCTGTTTATGGTTAGGTGTTCACAAGAAGGCTGTATGAAGTAAAGGCCAATGGATGGACCTGGAACTTTAGTTTCAGAACATTAGGAAAAGTAAAGAAAGTAGCATTGCATAACCTACGTGGCCATGTTGCAAGTAGACAAAAGAGGCAGTAAATGAGGCAGAAGATATCATATGACGTGAAGGAATCACTTGGAAAACACTTGGATGAAGGTCCTGTGCGATGAGGATGTGATCCCGCACAACGCACGCAGGATGATGCGTTGGTCGTCAAGAAAATATGGAGTGGTATGACCGAAGTTACAAGGATAGGAGACAGATCACGGACGGGATGGATGACTGAACAGTCCTGCAGATGTTCCAAGGGAGCTGTCAAGGGAATGATCTGTGGTCGTGTGGTATGTGAGCAGTGTTGTGTGGTGTTGCATATGGTGGTGCTTCTGTGAAAGAAGACATTGTTCTCACTAGACGATTCGATTCAGTGTGTACACTGATAAAGGAAGAAGTATGTGTATATTAGTGAGAAAGTCCATCTTTCACTTGAATCCACTGGAGAACATGAGTTGAGGATGTGTGTGTGTGTGTGTTTGTATGTAGTTGTCTGTGTCTATGTCTGTGTGAGTGTGATGGTGAGGAGGTTGTATGTACCTGATCGACTCACTGTAAATACAGTAGAAGAGAATTATGATTGATATATAAATCAAAACTGTTCCTTATTTATATTACAGTCATAGGCCAGCCCAGGTCATCAGCTTGAGAGGGTTCTTCTCTCTTCAAAAATGGCTCGGTCTTAGGCCCAGTTTCTGACCACGCCAGGATGTCAGGGTCTAAAAAGGCATCTTTTACGTGATTTCTCTTCTCTCCATCACGACCTGCTGACCATCATGGCCTTAGATGACCTCCCCACCCTCACCCCCTCTCCGGGCTGACGACCCTCTGTTTCACCTGCTGACGACGTGACGCCTTATGCTACACTGACCACACCTGCTGATCCCAACTTTCTGTCTCATCTTCTGACGATTTTCTGTTTTCTAACCTGCTGGTGTCCTTCTGTCGTCACCTACTGACGCTCTCTGCTTCATATGCTGACGATTCTCTCTGTACCTCACTCGCTGACGGCATTCTGTTTTCTTGCTGATGTCTCCCCCCCGTCCTTTGCTACTGTCACCCCCCTCCCTCTGCTGTGCTGACTTCATCACTTGCCTGACGCCCCCATGCCCCTTCCTGGTGAGGGTGACGCCCCCATGCCCCTTCCTGGTGAGGGTGACGCCCCCATGCCCCTTCCTCCTGGTGAGAATATTTCAGCACCCTCGTCCACTTCCTTCCACCTCCTGACGAACCTTCTGCCGTTCTCTACCCAGCCCGTTGACGAAATGCTCTCTCTCTCTCACGCAGGTGGAGCGCGAGGCCCGACGGCGCAGGAATGAGTGGCGCATCACCAAGATGGTCCTCATCATCTTCATCGCCTTCCTCATCACCTACCTACCCATCACCTTAGTGAAGAACCTCGACAAGAAGGTCGACTATCCAGGTGAGGTCGCCTTACCCAGGAATTGCATGGGATGAAAAAAAAAAGAGAAAGAAAAAAACGTGAAATACCAAAATTAACAAAAAAAGAAAATGCTTTCAAGATGAACAGAACTTATGGTAATCACTGGTAAAACATCTCCCCGGTTGCAACATTTACCTTATCTCCCCGGGAGGGGGGGGGGGATATTTGCCTTATTTCCCAGGGGGCGATATTTACGTTATTTTCCATGTTATTTTAGAAATAGATCTTTGGTAACGACCGTCTGCATTCGTTCATGAACTCTATATGACACGGCCTGGTAAGCAGGTGTGCTGGCAAAGGGAGACAGTTAACTGTTGATGATGGGTCATGAATATACATTTCTTTTTTTTTAGATTTTTCTACGAACCTAAAAGAAACTTGGTGGGGGGGGGGTAAAAGATTGATTTTGTGATCTTCCATACATGAACGCTGCAAAAATTTTCGCTCGAACGCACATTGTTTACCATGGCAGCGAGACGAGGTCGAAGCGGACGACAGCAATAACGCTTGACATTCTTTCTCTATCGTCTGTCTCTAGGGAAACTTAGATGGGGTTCCATTTTTATTCATACCTGTCACTCGTTCCCTCAGGTCTACATGTGCTGGGCTACGTCCTTATCTACATCTCGTCTTGCATCAACCCCGTCATCTACGTCATCATGAACCGACAGTACCGACAAGCTTACAAGACGGTGCTGCTGTGTAAGCGACCCCGCCTGCCGTCACTCACCTCCTCACAGACCGGTAAGGAGGCGGGCACTGGTGCTGGGCACCTGTCCTCATGAGTACACCTGCCAAGACACATAAACGGCATTCACGAGTACACCTGCCAAAACACAGACACATTCATGGGTAAACCTGCCAAGACATACACATATTCAAACACTAACTCATGACAGGGACACACACATACACACACCATATACTCACACACATTAATTGTGTGTGTGTGTGTGTGTGTGTGTATGTATTCATACACACATAGTAGTAAAGACATGATTCATATATTCAAGGTTGAGAGGTGGGGGGTACCTCGAGTGTACACTCATCTCCCCCGTAACACACAGATAGTTATCACAAACGCCTCTCATGCTCACAGCCTCACTACCTCGCTCATCAGCGTTCTCACGAAGCAGGAGGAGACAACGGTCGAGACATCTGCTCTGCTGGGGCAAGTCTTGGGCTGGACCTTGTGTCAGGGGGAGCCTACCGAGACTTCTCTGATCCTCTTGTCCGATCGGCTCACCCGCCCTCCTTCCCTGAGCCGATTTGACACAAGCTGTTCTCCGTACATGAGGCCGCCCCCCCCCCTCCTCTCCCCCCCCAGTCATCAACCATCCCACCGTGGGATTATAGGCGGTTGGCTGATGAAAGGGCTTCTCATTATCCTCTTTGGCAAACGTGGTAACTCGTGTGAGGGCCACTGGGAGAGAGAGAGAGATGGAGAGAGAGAGAGAGAGAGAGAGAGAGACCAACAGAGGGACTAAGCTTGATGGACCCCACCCCAGTAGGATCACGTCCCTGGAGCGAACATAAGAAGGCTGTTGTTGGCCATAGAACCCTTCGTGTTTGTCCCCGTTGATCCTCCTGTTGACAAGTCTAGTAAAGTCTGATAACGAGCTATATCAATAACTACTAAAACATGAGATGTGTTCGATTTTAATGTATGTATTTATATGTTTTTTTTATATTAATATTTGTGTAATCCTTGTCTTGTAGAAGTTTAACCAGTACTAATACTTGTAGCAACAGTTCCATGAACTGTGTCAGATGTAGAAGCCTTAACTACATCTAGCAGTAGCTGTCAAATAACAATGATAACGTCTATAATAAAAGCAATAACAGTAACCATACAGTAACGATATGATAAGTAGTAGTGACAAAATAACATTGATGGCATTAGAAGTAACAAAATAACAGTAATAGCATTAGAAGTAACAACATTAACGATAGTGGTAACATTAAGAGCAGTAACAGTAGCAGTGAGACAGTAGCAGTACTGTACATGCATGGGTAGTGGGAACATGTCTGATGTCCTGAGAGACGGCACAACAGACGGCATGACGAGCATGGTTGGTCTTCTCTTACAGAATTGGACAAAGCCGCCTCGTGTCGCAGGTATGCCTCTATCAAGTGCAACAGTTGCATGTCTCAGCCTTCCCTCAGCAATTGTGGCACGCCCACACGGCACCCGCACCCAGACCCCACAAACCCAAACCCACAGACGGTGCATGGCGTCTCCTACCGACACAAGAGACTCCCCCACATACGCCTCCTTGGGTTCGAGACCCCAGACACACAGAGCTTGGTTAGCATATCCACGAACAATAATAACACCTGCCAGGACTGTAGGGGACTCAGGAATAATCACCGGCTCGCTTGTGTCGAGTGCCAGACGTTGAGGAACACCAAACGGAACACTCTCTTAGGGGCGGAGGGTGTGAGGTTCAGCAGACAGGGCGGCTCCCGGGGAGACCTGGCCATGGACGGACACATCGACTCCTCCCCACAAGCCTTCCTCGACCACCTCTATCATGTAGAGTCATCCTTGACCTCAGAGACCATTCCCTCCAAAGGTTCTCCTCGAGCCAAGGCCCAAGGCCAACTGTCGAAAGAATTAAAAGAAAACTCCTCCAACAGTTCCCAAGACTTGACACCGGACACAGTCCAAGATAAAACTTCCCAACAAACTTTACGAAATTCCCTCAAGGCGATTCAGCCACAGACACGCGGCAGACACCCACACTGCAACCAAGACGAAGTCCGTCCTCAGGTGCCAAGTGACGCTGACTACCACAAAGACAACCACACAGACAACCACAACCAATCGCAAACATCTGAGGACATCCGAGTAAGAGCAAACAGCTCACCTCAGGGTACCACACAAAGACCACCAGTCGAGCCCCAGACATCACATGACAGGCAGGTTGATGATTATGTGCCCCAGAGGCGGCGTGGCAGCCAACAACTCCCCAGCGGGAGCGACGCATGGGGGTCGTCTATCCCCAGCAGCAGCCAAACTGACTCTTCCCGAGAAAATGACGCCTCGCCGCTCAACATCGTCAGCAAAAGAAAGCCTCCCTCAGTGAGCGAGAACTCCCCATCCTTCCCCACCATCAGTAGCAAGACAAACCCCACCTCAGAATATGACAGGACCTCACATACACTGAAGGACAACACTGGGACGACTAGATCCACCAATCCCATCTCAGGAACTGAGGAACTCCCATCCTCCCCCACTGGCCAGAGTGAGACAGCAAACCCTTCCAGATACGACCCCTCCTACTCCTCCCAACACACACTACCCACTGACGAGGCTGAGATCGACTGCATCTTGAGGCGGAAGCTTTCCTCCTCCTCCAACGAACTCCTGCAGGAGGTGAACCGTGGGATCTACGAGAGGCACGCATCCTGGGCGCCGTGGACCCCGGACGCTACCGCTAACCTAGCGCATGATAACCCTGTGTTCGAGGACTGAGTGTGTTGCATGACTGACTCTCCTTCAGCATGTGAGTAGAGTCTCCTGTTCCCAGTCTGTCTGTCTGTCTGTCGCCCTAACACCACCGCGCCCTCCGGCTCACCCGCATGTCACTGGTGGTGTGTTAGTTTATCATAAATACCTTTTTTCAGTGGCATGGTTGTTGTTCATCGCTTTCCCCTCAGTGCAGAAGCTTTGTCACACAAGCATGTCTTTTAACCCTCCCCTTCTGTGTTATCACTTTCTAAAAGAAATATAAAATGGGAACAGAAGGAGAAGTCTTACAAAGATTTCTTATTTTTATTCCTCGAAGGATTATTTTGTATGTTCCTGATGCTACCTAGTTGAGGTGGGAAAACGAGAAGGTAAAAAGAGTAACATTCAAGGATGTACACACGAGTTAGTTGACCATATGAGAATGAACGCTTGTTGGCTTGAAAAAATTCTCATACATTTTTGCCTTTCTCGTTTTGCTTTACTTTTTTCACTTGTTCAGTCAATTTTTGTCCCGTTGGTATTTATGTCTTCGCTTTATATTTATCACGTATTCGTTAATAATTTTCATCCCGTTAGCATTCATATATTTTTCATCCATGATTAAATAACCCTAATGTTTATCAGGGAAAGATTCACAATATTATTCTCTGTCTCTAGTACCATCGTTTGATAAATTAGTATCTAATCAATACGTATGAATGGCTGATTGTTTCCTCATGAGAGAGATCAGCTTTTAAATGTTAATCATTACTGCCAGAATTTGTAATCATTTAAATTTACTGATAGTCTCATTACTTCCGTTTTATAGAAATGATATTACTAGTTCATGGTCCCGCAATAACGCAACAAAATATCGTCTTAAGGAACGCAACGCGGGATAATATAATGTTTTTCTTGATATAATAGGAGAAAATGTAATGTTTACTTTGTGAGAGCGCGGGAAAATGTAATGTTTACCTCGTGAGAGCGCGGGGGAAAATACAATGTCATAACGTTCCAGAGCGCGGGAAGAGGCGCAACAAGGCGGTGGTGGAGGAACTGAATGATAAGACGATGATGTCCCAGGTCTCCCTGTCCGACGCCGCCGCCATGCCCGAGTGCCATGAGTTGCCAGAGGTCTTCGTGGATAAATGAGATGCAGCCGGGCAACGCTAGACACTGCCAAGGACAAAGGCCTGAAGGAGGAGGAGGAGAAGGAACACCCCTGTGTGTTCTGACGCCAACAGAGATTATGCCATGACAGCGCCAACAACAATTGCTCCATAGAAAATGTACGAACGCGTGGAGGGAGGGGTTACTATATCAATATTTGCACCATAGAAAATGTAAGCCAGGGAATATCATTGTATATATATTTGAATATTTGTTCCATGGACAGTGTATGCAAGAGGAATTATATAGCACTGAAAAATACTGAAAGATATAAGTGATTTTGTGTTCAAAAGATGAAAAGGTTCAACAAAATGAACTCAAATTTAGAATATTTGGAGCAGTGTAGCCATTTAGAAAATGGCGTACAATCTATTACTTAAACTGGAATATGATAACGTTGATGGCTTGGAACTGAATGCAGGATAGACATGTAATTTTCTTACTAAGAAATAAGAAATGTTACTTAGAATAAAGGTGATGCGAATGATTACATTATATAGATTACATTATATCCAAAGTGTACGTTTTTTATACTCCCAGCAAGATCTTTTAAAAGGTCTTAATGCATGGCTTTTTTTTTTTCAACATGTACTTCATAGTGTATTTGTAAAACGTATATTCTGGTCATATTTTTTCAATTATGTGCTACAGTTAATTATGAATATGCATCCTTCAACCAATTTCTCTACTTATAAATTGTAATATAGCTTGGATAGTGATTATATATATATATATATATATATATATATATATATATATATATATATATATA
>JAYMFT010141805.1:0-26872 GCA_038088735.1 Panulirus argus
TATATATATATCTATATATATATATATATATATATATATATATATATATATATATATATATATATATATATATATAAGTAGCAGGGAAAGGACGGACTTCTTTGTAGTAAAAAAAGGTCTTCAGCGAGATTGTACTCTGATGGTAGCTGAGACGGCACATGAAACTGAATACCCTACTCATTGTCATCTCATGTACGCCACACGTCTTCAACTTTTTCTGTCGTGTATTGTAAACTTCTGTATTGTGTTAGCATAGGGCGACAGTGTCGTTGCAGGATGTGAAAGATAGTGACTTCAGTGTTGCCGTCTTGGGGGGTGATGTTTGCACACAAGAGGACTTTGTAAAATAATACATCTGAAATCCAGAAGTGCCATATGTACAAAAAAAGAGAACACTTTGAAGATCCGGGGCCCAAGACTCTTCAACACCTTGCCATCTTCCATTAGAAACAGCTTGGGATGCACGGTAGAGAAGATCAAGAGTGCTCTGGACAGGTACCTACAAAGTGTACCAGACAAGCCAGGCTGTGGGGGCTTTGTCGGCCTGAGAGCTGCGGCTTCCAGCAGTTTGTCGACAAAGAAGCCAGTCCAACAACATGGGCTCAGCCGGACTGTATGGGTGAAGACTTCCCGTCGATTTCACCAGATATTCACCAGGTATACAGCAGTGTTTTGGGTAGGAAAGTGTTAGTGACATGGAGATGGAGTCAGATCAATCTCGCTCATGTGATATTACCGAAATTTCCTTCGAACTGTGTTCAAGCACAGTATTTGCATTCGTCATAATCACATTAGCACCAACAAGTTTATAAGGACTTGAGTCCAGAGGTTGTCTTGCCCCATGCAGCCCGCGTTTAGACCAAGCTGCTATTTTGGGTCGTTGGTCGGCCAGGCTCGCAGGACTCCTGTATCGCATGATTGAGGCTCTCGACTTATTTATCAAAGCTGCCAGCACTATAGGTAGTGTGGGTCAGACTGTTATAGTTAACCTGCTGCCTCAAGTGGATTACGTCAGGTTTTCCTGGAAATGGCAACGCATGGGTCTTGATTCTTCCCAACATTTTTATTAAAGAAAATTGATGTGGCTTTACGGCTGATAGTTAGGCATAGGGGACAGTTATTACTGGCTACTGGCACTCAGAAGGGGACAGTAATTACTGGTTACTGGCGCCTATAAGGGGGCGTAACTACATGTTATTAGCACTTAGAAGGGGACAGTAATTACTGGTTAACACCACTCAGAAGGGGAAAGTAATTATTGTTTACTGCCATTCGGAATGTGTCACTAGAGGACAGTTTAATGGCTCGAGAACGACTTTGCGATCCATGAGAATGACTTCATGATAAGCACGACGGTACGACTCCTGGGTTTGAAGGCACGCACTCTGTCAAAGGTCAGTCCATCTACCCAAAGCGTAGAAGTAAACAGCCTCACCTTGATTATAACCTCTTTTGTGATTAATTTAAAAGGTTGCAATTATTATTTGAGATTAATTTAAAAGGTTACTATGAACTCCTCCTTCCAAGTTCTGTAATATCTGAACTGTATACTTTCAGTCGAATGGTTGCGCGAATTCAAGAAACCGTTGTTTATTTCTATATTTATTTAAAGGTGGCACCGTTCATGCTTAGGGGTTTCTAACGAAATCGAAAGATCAATCAACAGCTTAAATGTCTCCATATAGTTGGTTCAGGTAGTATCTGCATTTGTTTCGGTTATTATACATTGTACTAACCTTCGCTATGTTTAGAAATACAAAAACAAATTCTAATGTAAATCTTCGCAAATGTTGCTTGGATTTAGATTTGCGGTAATCCCAGTTGCTGGTATGAAGCCCTCAAGGTCATAGATTAATCCCAGTTATTGGTACCGAAACCATCTAGATCTTAGATTAATCCCAGTCACTGGTACAAAGCCATCCAGATCCTAAATTGATCTCAGTCACTGGTACAAAGCCTTCAGTTGGCATAAAGCCTTCCAGACCTTAGTTTAATCCAATCACTTGTACAAAGCCTTTTAGATCTTAGATCTAATCTCAGTCACGTATACAAAGCCTTTAGAGTCGAAAAGTAATCCCAGTGAGGGGTACAGAGCCATCATTGCCATTATTATTATAAATGCCTTATCATTGGGTGAAATCATCCGGATTTTGATGAATTCACCCACGTCCATCATCAGCCTTTAACTTTCAAGAGCAGGTCCGGAGGATTGCCTACTTTTCCCATGGTCAGGCAGGTTCCTCGATCTTGCTCCAGGATGCGAGTAATATGCGAAGACTGTGGATCCCCTATATCCCTCCTTTGAAAAGTAGGATATATATATATATATATATATATATGTGTGTGTGTGTGTGTGTGTGTGTGTGTGTGTGTGGGTCTGTGGGTGTAGGTGTGTTTGTGTTTATGTATGAAGGCCTCTAATGCTTCTGATGCATTACCACTTTCTACTCGGAAATAATTGCTGGGTTCGGTTACGCTTCACTCACTCGACCGTCTGCCATTCTTTTTCCTAGTATTTCCATCGTGCCTAGAACTTAGACTGACGTTTTAAAGGCTGACACGAACAGAACAAAGGACCATACTTTTATACGTATTTCAGAATTTGGGGGAACGTGGGCTCCTCGTGTCGTAACTCAACTTTCGCACGGTGAGTTTTCGCTCTAAGTCAGTCATCATATAATACATCCAATCAGCGTTGAATCTTTTTAAGTATGTAACATAATACTAAAGCACGAGACATGAGGAAGATATAAAAAGCTTGGCAGTCTAGACTAACAAAAGCTTAGCTGAATCAACCATAGCAGTGAGAATTAAGCTTCATTCAGAGTTCATGTTTGATAATGGAAAGCTGACAGTAAGAATTAAAAGCGCTGTATATATATATATATATATATATATATATATATATATATATATATATATATATATATATAAATCCGGTGTTCGAGAGTCAGGTGCGATTTATGTGTTGATAATAAGTCCGTCTGGCTATCGAGATGTTCAAGGCGACTTCAGTTTGATGGGTGGACGAGAATTGGTGGTTGCCATGGCTGGCGAGTACGGACGTGGGATCCGGAGGGAGACGCCGCTGCCGCCGCACCTGGGGACATGGCGGTGCTCGAGTGCTCGTGGGAGTGGATGCTACTGGGAATGGCACCGTGCCCTTGGACCTGAGGTGGCAGTTTCCCGGTGGATAGGGAAATGGAGAAGTATAGGTAGGAACGGCTAGGGAAGGGCAGACAGTGTACGGATACAACATTATTTAATGAAAACGGAATTAGGGAAGGAGAAAAGAGTCAAAAAATGGCGAGAGAGAGGAGGGTGAAATAGAGAGATGAGGGAGTAGTAGTGTGTGTGTGTGTGTGTGTGTGTGTGTGTGTGGAGGGGGGATGAGGGGAACGTGGTGTGAGTAGAGCGTGTGGCATCATTGTCATCTATACCCGTGGCGTGTGGAGGGTCCGCTGGTTACCCGCCTCGCCCGGCTGCACACACCCACACGTCTTAGGGGAAAGTCGTGAGGTCCTCGTATCATTCAGAGTCATTGTGTGTGTGTGTGTGTGGGTCGAGCTAACCCACGAATTTCGTCACCAGGAAGGTACTGGCGCTCTGTTATTGGATGGTGTAGTGAAGGGATAGGAGACGAGCACCATCGCTATCACTGACTATGGCTACGTGAGAGGACTTGGTGAGCAGCCCGAGGGCCCACTCACCAGCAGCGTCACCACAGCCGCACCTCGGAACCACCACCATGACACCCGCCGCCACATGGAGTTTCTCCCGTAGAAGGGAGAGCGGTCGCCTCCTCCTCCCCTACCAGATTCTACCACAAACCAGTGTCTATCTGACCAGCCCATGAGGCTCCGGATGTTGAACCCTTCATCCTTAAAAAGCAACCTTAACTCTCGATCTTTAAGTAAACCTACAAATTCCCCATTCCATTTGTATTCACTGCAAACCTAAGTCTGTGTCAGAATAATTTGAGAAGAATTAGTTGATAATAAGACTTGCTGGTAACCCAGAGGGGCCAGATTTTGAATCTTGCGAATGATTAAGCGTGATGATATTCTTTTCTCCTTTTTCGTCCGGTTACCATAGTACTCGGTTGTGGGTCAGCTGTTACGTGTATGTGTGTGTGTGTGTGTGTGTGTGTGTGGCATGCTAGGCTTGGGGCAGGGTTATCTCAAGACCTCCTGGACGATGATGGTAATGTTAAGCTTTATAATAAATTACCTCATGTGGGGAGGCTTATGACGACCCCTTAAAGGTGGTCAGCGTCCATATCAGACCTCTACCGCATATGACATCCATTCTTGCCACATGCATCTGAGCCATTACTGCATCGCTTCTCTCTCTCTCTCTCTCTCTCTCTCTCTCTCTCTCTCTCTCTCTCTCTCTCTCTCTCTCTCTAATCGGACGTGGTTGCGTTTATTTTGTTATCTACCTTCTCTGGTGTATGTGAAGGAGTATTATATGGTCGTGGGGCGTTTGGGATGTGTGGCAGGTGGAGGCCCTGTGGGGTTGTGTTGTTGTGTGACCACGACACCCGCTCGTTGTGGGTCACATTAGCATTAAGTAGCGGCTTACACGGCTTCCCCGGCCGCGCCTCCGTCACCCAGAGTGTACTACACCCACGTCTGACTCCACCCAGCTCCACCTGCCGTGTTGCACCCACTCCTTGCCCGGCCAACCAACTCCCTTGCTCGGCCCACCTGTTGCTCAGTTCAACTTTTGTCCTGCACATCTCTTGACCCACCCCTCGCTCCGCCCGCGCCTCGCTGTGCCCACCTCTTGTTCTTCACACCCTTTCCTTTGCCCGCCTCTTCCTCTACCCATCTTTAACTCTGCCATCCTCTGTTCTGCCCTCCTGTTGCTCTGCCAATCTCTTGATCTCTACCCCTGTTCTACCTACCCTCTTGCTTAAATCCATATTTGATTCTGACCACCTCTTGTGGTACACCTACCTCTCACTACCTCTTGCTCAACCCTCTGTTGTTTCCACCGTTTGTTGCTCCTCCCTTCTGTTGCCCTTCCCATCTGTTTCTCCTGTTTTCTCTTGCTCTTTCTCATTTCTTGCCCCTTCCTTGTGTAGCCTCCCTCCCTCTGTTCATCTGTATTCTGTTGTTTCTTGTTTCTCTTGCTCCTTCCTTCTTTTGCTCCTTCCTTCCGTTGCTCCTCCCTTTTCTTGCACAGAGCTTCCCTTCCCTTCCTTTCCCTTCCCCTGCACGTCTCGTGTGTCATTTACCATCACGACACTTTCTAGCTTTCGATTCACGACGCCTAGATACTCAAAGTTCTTTTCGCTTCCACATAAGTCAGTATTAGTATAGGAAAACCAAGAAATTATATATATATATATATATATATATATATATATATATATGTGTGTGTGTGTGTGTGTGGATAAAACGGGTATTTTGTAAGGCTGTCATCACCAAATGATCAACATGTGATTGGATGACTGTGTGCTTTGGCAGCTAGCTAATCAGCCGATGAAGATTAGATAATGTGAAGATTAGATAGTTGGCCAAAGTTTGGATGATGAACCAACGATTGGATGATCTGCTGATGATTGGTATGAAATAGAGTAGGTATGACACGATCGTTTGCTCCTTGACAACATATATGGTAATATCTAAGAAGCATTTATTTTTTCTTACTTTGGAGGCTCCAGTCTCGAACAAAAGTGCACATCAAGGCCGGGCCTTAATTGACATAAGGAGGTTTATGAAAGGGAAAAAGAAGAGACAAAGAAAAGTATTTTAGAAATTTTTGGAGGAAGTGAAACTCTGCTTTATAAGAGCCAGGCCATAGTTATTGGGAAAGACATGAGAAGATAGAGAATTCCAAAGCCTTGAGATGTAGGAATGAAACTGTTAACAAAACGGCCCACCCTTGTGTTGCCAACAGCCACACAGTGACGCAACAGCTTGCCGAGTATTGCGTGATATAGCTAGTGGTATAGCTAGTGGTGGGGGACACACAAGCAGGCAGCTCTCGGGAGTAAGAACCAGTCATACCTATAGAAGAGGGAAAGTGAACCAACATTACGACGTAGGGCAGTTGGGTCAAGTTTTGAAGTTACCCGCCTCCGACTCGACTCTGTCAAGTAAGGATGCAGAGCAAGAACCTCCCCAGATATGAGAGCAGGACTCCATACGAGGACGGAACAGTTCTTTGAATGAGCGGAGCAACTGTTAGGAAGAAAAGAAATTTCGACATATAAACAGGACTCCCAGTCTTTTAGAGGCAGACTTGGCTGTTTGCGTAATGTGGGGCTTCCAAGATAGTGTGGGTGTTGCAGTATGTTCTATTGAGTCAAGAGGTGGAATTGCAGGTCCTTCAAAGAAGAGAGGAAAGTTGTAAAGCGTTTTCGATAGAGAGATGGGCAGAAACTGGGTCTTGGACGAATTAAACTTCATTAGGTTTCGTCTACCCCAATGAGATATCTTGTCCAAGTCTGAGTTTATTGTGAAAGCTGTGCCAAGGCGAAATGCAGATCGAGTGAGAGAAGAGGGAGCAGAATAGAATGATGTGGAGGAATGCCGTGTTGAATCGTCAACGTATGAGTGCGTTTGGTTATGAGTATTTGAAGAAGAAAGGAAATCGTTGAAAAAAAAGTAGAAAAAGTGTAGGGGAAAGGACAGATCCTTAAGGGACACCGCTGTTGATGAAGGACGGGGGTGGAGAGGCTAATCCATCAACAACCACGGAGATAGATAGGCCATAGAGGAAGGTAGATATGAGGGAGCAAAGTGAGGGAGGTGAGCTTAGAGATGAGACTCCAATGTCACACCCTGTCGAAAGCTAGATATGAGAGAGCAAAGTGAAGGAGGGAAGCAAAAAGAGGGAAACTTATGGATGAGACCCCGATACCACACCGTGTCAAATGTTAGATATATCATGGCCAACAATATATGATTCCCCAGAAGCCTGCAGGGATGATGACCAGAAATTAGTAGGATAGGGAAGAATATTACAGTGGATTTCGCCTTACGGAAGCCATACTGGTGATCAGAGAGAAGACTGAGATTCAAGATGTCTGAGGATGTTGGAGTTGAGGATGGATTCAAAGACTTTGGAAATGGTAAATGTCAAAGCAACAGGGCGATAGTGAGAGGGGTTAGAATGGTCACCCTTCATGGGAATGGTTTTTACCTAGGAACGGAATAGACGAGCAAGCACAGGTGCAAGTTCAGAGGCACACTCTTTCAATACTCAGGGATGGATGCCATCTGGACCATAAGCCTAGCTTGTGTCCAGAGAGAGAATCGCTTTTCGGACAGTCCGAAAGGAGATTACGGAAAGAGGCGTAGGATTAGTAAGAGGAGCATCAGGGGGTGAGGGAATGTTAGAGTCATCCAAGGTTGAGTTAAAGGAGAAACGGGAACCAAAGAGAGTTGCCTCCTCTACGGGATACAGCTTTAGTACCGTCAGGACGGTAGTGAAGAACATGTAGAGTAACAGACGTTGTTTGCGATGCCCTTTGTTTCTGGTGGGGCCCCATCTCCTGAACTTTCCCTACTGTCGTGCAGCTTTTTAAACTCGTGTATTCTGCTCACATGTACTGTCTAATAAATAAGCTTAATTCATGCATGCACTCACTACTCTTATGCAAAAAAGATACCTCTTTTACATCCTTTCTAGCAAGCATTATCTTTAACTTCATGTTGTAGCCTCTGGTTGTTCTCTCCCAGCATCCTTCGAAGAACAGTTTGTTGTAAAATGAAAATAACCAAAGAACGATGTATTAACTGCAGCTGCCTTTAGGCTGAAAACACATTTTGAGGAGCACATACTGTATGTATGTATGTAAACTTCAGAGAACCGATGTCCACCACATGAGAGACTGGAGTTGGTAACATTTAATCTTTTATTATTAAAATGAGTAATTTAGCGCTCTCCCCTCCTCTCTCCGTTTCAGGTCTAATCACGGGGTAACCCCGAAGCGGGGGTAATTTATGCAAAAGAAAAAAAAACGAGGTTGTATAATGGATGGTTTATTTATAAACGAAACGCAAGTTAAAGGATCCAGAAGCGGAATTTAGGAGGAGTTGGGTTCTTATTTTATGGCTTTGTAAAGGGAAGAGTTAGCAACGCAGGCATTAAGGAGAGATATATATTATGATACAGATTAATTGGAAAATGTGATGAGTTAATTGTGGTTGGGATATTTCATATATATATATATATATATATATATATATATATATATATATATATATATATCGGGTTGCCCACGGGGATATATGTCCACACACGGGCCAGGCCTTCAATAGAACAATAAATAAAGGGCAAAAGAAATAAAGAGGAATAGAAACAAAGGTTGAAGATTATTACAAGAATTTTTGTGGCAGAAAGCATCTCTTAAAAAACCTTAGGGTCGTAATGAATATTAAATTTCTTGCTGAGATTATTTCGTACAATGTGAAGCAGCTTCCTAAATCAACGGCGTTAGGGGGGATTTAAAAGCGATTAATGATTGATTTTCACCATGTTACAGCACAAGACACGATTTGAACAATGGATTACCGACTGAGATTAATTTACACTCAAAAGAAACGTAAGGAAAATAAATGGATTTGAGTTTTGTGAGCCACACATCTTTATTTTGCTTATGAACGTTATGAAGACGAGCGAAAGTTTGGCGTATATTCATCATCATTCTGTACAGCAGTGTTACTTCGGTGACAGTCTAGTTGATATGTAGGCATTGATATTATCCTCAGTATGGGTCATGGTTTACAGCATTGTCCAGCTACACTTTATGGAAAATAATGAAGCTCAAAGAAAGTGATTGATTGAGGGTCCCTGGAACTTCGAGCAAGTTAGACTTGATCTTCCTCCTCTTCACTCTTCCTCCTCCTCCACCTCGTCTGTAGGATGCTGTAGGATAGAAGATTGGTGACGCTGTTATTATTGGTTTTGTGGCACCATACCTCATATTACCACCACCTGTAAACGCACCAGTCCGAAGCACCAGACATACCATCACCAGCAGCATCACTAGGTACATGTACCGTAAATAGAACATCGTAACTTTATCAACGCATTCATCTTGCTTGTATGACCTACGGTAGATATGTGAAGGTACATTAGAATAGTTGTTTGGAACAAGGTAGAGTGTTGGTAGATCTTGTTTACAGACACACTGAATGTAACAAGCCTCTGCTTTTAAATAAACCCTTGGACATTATGGTATGACTTACAGGCTCGATGATAAGAACCACGTGCCCGACGGCAAGGTCCTTGGTTAAGAAGGCTTGGCGTCGAAGACCAAGGGTCGTACCGTCGTGTTCTAGGGTCTGAGAACGGTAGGGAACTGCCCTGATTCTAACAACCGCTTAGTTGCAGTCCGGGGATTTCAGAGTTCAGAAGATTCTGTCATCTTGCGAAGTGCAAGACTTGAGGTGGAGGGAGAGTTCGTGGATATAAAGTAGAGACCATCGAGTACGCAGGATCAGCGAGAGTCTACGGACACATGTGGTCTGTGGCAGCCTCCCTCACCTGCGTCTAGAGGGAGCGGCGGCCAGACCTGCGTGGAATGGTGATGTTGTGAGCCCCAGGGGACATTGTGCGATGATGCATGCCAGCCAGACCTACATTCATTGGGGACACGCCTGCTTACACAACATACACACAGGTCCTGCGTCCCCGGCCTCTAGCACGCTACTGAACTTACATAATAATCACTGATGTACCAACTTGCCGAGCGGTCTTCCTTTATGACTTAAAAGTGTAGCTTTGGGTCTTTCATTAGTTGTCCTTTGTCGTAAGTGGAGACGTGGGGCTTTGATCAAATTTCCTTTGTCGTAAGCGTAGATGTTGGCCTTTGTGCCGAATGCACTACCTTATAGCAGCCATTATGTTGTAGAAAGAAGTGGCATAATAATCACTGGTGTACCAGCTTGTTGATAATTATATATAATTCATTCCTGCTTCCAATGAGTATATAAAGGTGTGGATGTTTGTGTCGAATGCATTGGTTATACCAACCATGAGGTGATGATAGAAAACAAGGACGAGAAGTTAACTATACAAGACCACTATAGTGATAGAAGCCATGAAAGAATGAACTATGCAAGACCGCAATAGGGATAGAAGCCGTAAACGAAACTGCGGTGCAATTTTTTTTCTCTTTTAAGTTTCGTTCAGTCTCTGAAGACAAAATTCAGATTTAGGAATGACGGTTCTGGTGGGATAACAAGTCCTCTAAGCTATATCTGTATGCAGCTTGCAGCAGCTGAATCCGCCGGCACAACTGTACTTAAGTATGCATAGTTGATTCTTTTAAAATATTGTACTCATTTTATTGGAGCAGAATCTTAACATCAGATGCTCTGAAAAGCATATTAAATGCTGACGTTATTTACACAGACATTGCAAAAGTATTGACAAATATGACCATGGTGTCATTGCACATGAAATGCGAAAGATGAGAATAACTAACAGATCTCAACACTCAGTTTTAAACCATGCTATCTCCAGTGCCTACACAGTAAAAAGCCCAGTCCCTCAAGGAGCTGCACTTGCACCCCTCCTGTTCCTAATGTTTACGTCTTACACTGTCCCAAACACGAGCCACAGTTTCATATCATCCTTTGCTGATGATACAAGAGTAAGTCTGAAAATCACATCAATAGAAGATGCCGAAAGGCTGATTAGAGGTATAAACGACATCTTTGACTGGGCAACCGAGAACATCGCGCTTTTCAGTGGATATGAGTTTCAACTTCCCCCGGTCTGGGAAAAAATGAAGAAATATAAGACAACACAGGATAACGGACAGACACAGGCGGTATCATAAACCAATTGGATAATGTGAAAGTCCTTGAAGTGATAATGTCTGACGACCTAGCCTTTAGCGAACACAACTAAGCAACGGTTGGCTCATGCAGAAGGTTGACGGGCTGGACCTTCTTTCATGAATTAGTTATTGCTGGGTTCTAAGGACACCATAGAAGGCGAGCGTAATTGCTGAATTAGAAAATGTTCAGAGATCTTTCACAGCCCAGTTTAATGTGGTAAAGAAACTAAATTAATGGGAACGGCTGAAATCTCTAACGCCATACTCCCTGGAGCGCAAATGGGGAGAGGTATATGAGCATCTACTCCTGGAAAATCCTACTGGCACGACAGGCATGGAAGTCTTTGTTAAATACTATCTCTGGAATCTAGAGGTGCGATATACACAAAAAGAGAGAACACGTTAAACATCCGGGGCCCAAGACTCTTCACCGCCTTGCTAGCTACCATCACAGACAGGAACGGAAGCGTGGTGGGGAAGTTCAAGAGTGCATTGGACAAGTACCTATAAAGTGGACCAGACCAGCCAGGCTGTGGGGCCTATGTGGTCCTGAGGGCTGCTGCTTCGAACACCTTGGTCGATTAAGGACCCAGTCCAATAGCCTTGGCCCAGCCCGGGCAGCGCTGTAGAGATGAAGACCCCCGATGACTTCACCAGGTATTCACCAGGCCCATTCGTAACAGCTTTGGTTGAGGAATTTCAGTCGACTGTGAATTACCGTAGCTTTATTTCGAAAGGCGCAGGCCCAGTCTTATACAAGGCAGCGTTTTGCGTTTTTGTTTTGAAACTGTGGCAGCCAATTCTCAAGTGTTTTGAAACACCGTCATCGCCGGGGCGCTCCGTTAAGCTCATCGCTGAGTGTCCACCATCATCGCCAAGGCGGTCCACAAACTCCAGCGCTGATGATCCACCATCATCGCCGGATAATTTCGGCCCAGCTCAGACGGCTGTGGCAATTATTTTGGATAGCTCTCTCTACCATAGACAAATCAAGGAAATACAGCTTAAGTATCTGGGGCCAGGCGCTGTTGAGCACGGCGGTTCGACCATTTGGTATGATGGCGTGACCTTTGACCTGACTCTTAGGGGTCAGGCCAAAGACCAGCCCATCGTACCCGGGGGTCGTACCGTCGTGCTGCTCAGGAAGATATTAGAAACACAGCGGACCATCCGTTGGACCGAGTAAGAAAAACTCACAGGACAAATGTGTTCATTAGAAATGGTATTTGACCACCCAAGTTGCGGAGGATATACGCAGTCCTGCGGGTCGCAGCCTCCAACAGTCAGGTTAATCAGGGGAGCAACACTTCAGCTTAGTCCCAGGATCAGATATCGCGGTGAACAGAAGTCACCAGAATCAATATTGGGTACACGAAAGGTATTTTTAGCGGCTGTTGCGTTGCTTCGAACGGTCTGGGCGCATTCGTTATTAATGTAGTTTTGTTTTGAACAGTCTTGGGTCACTCTTAGCTGTCGTAACATTGCTTTGAAATGGTCGGGGTCATTCTTAACTGTTGCACCATTGTCATGAAATCTCGTGGGCCCTTCTTAAGTGATGTGACTGTCCTGGACAGTGTCAGCCTATTCTTAACTACTGTAATTTTGCTTTGAACAGTTTCAGCCGCATTATTGACCGATACGTCATTGCTCTGAGCAGTCTTAGCCCAATTTTGATATGACATTGCTTTGAACCATTATGGCAGGATTTTTGAGATTTCAAGCGTAGCTTGAAACAGATCCAACTTTCTGATACTCTATTACTATTTCTTTTTATTATTTATCTAGGTATATCTGCGTATTTGTTTGCACTGGTTACCGTTCATTTAGAGAAGAGTAACATCATGGGACCGCACACAGCCAAATCAGTTTCGCAAATTCGATTGTTGGTTGGATATCGTGTGTGTGTAGCAGGCGTTGTGCTGCATGATCTCAAGCCTTTCACGCTTTAGCGTACAGTAGTGAAAATTCTTTCGTCAGTTTTTCCTCATTCAAGTCTGCCACCAGAGCCGCGTCATCAGCAAACAGCAACCGACTCGCCTCCCAGCCTCCCATATCGCCATCAAACTACAAACCCGCCTGTCTTTCGTACGCGAAAAGTTGTTAATGGCCGCTCGGTTTAAGGTATAAGGCTCTTGACATGATGTGTAAGAGCATGAGTACCGATGTTGGAGACAACCGTAGGTATAGGCTATAGATTTTACAAGAACCAATGTTTAACGAAGAATCGCGACTCCACCGGAGGACAGGGCAGACTTCGTTATAACATCTGTTGTGTGAAAGCAGCGAGAAAGCGTATAGAACAAAATTGTGAAATTTAGGATACAGAATATACATACTTCGGTATGAATGTTAAAAGTTAATGAAACAGAAGCCGCGTGGGGGGAAAAATAGAGAACCAAAGCGCATGAAAATTTAATTTGTGATTCATGCTTTTAATTCGGATATGAATATTTAATATTGTGCGGTGTAAAAGTTGTGCTGTGTTGCAGAGTAGCAATGTCCGTCCGCCCGCAGGGGATTAAGCGGCCTAACTTACCCTTTGCCGGCATCTCTGCTGCCGGGGGTGTGTGCTGGAGAACCTGGTTTTGTAGACATGATTCCCAACGAAAGTGGAACAGAAAGTCTTTTTTGCATTTCATCCACCCTATGGCTGTAGAAATGAAGTTCATGATAGATAGATAGAGAAGTGGAGAAGAGATATATAATCATCTATACCTGGAAATAACATCCTAATAACACGACAGGCGTGGAAGACTTTGTAAAATACTACCTCTGAAATCCAAAGGTGCAATATACACAAACATACGGGGGCCAAGCCTCTTCAACACCATGCCTGTTGTCATCAGAAACAGCTTGGGATAAACGGTAAAGAAGTTTAGAAGTGCACGGGAAAAGTACTTACAAAGTGTACCAGACAGCCTGGCTGTGGGGGCTTTGCGGCCTCCAATATTTTAGTCGACCAACCAACAGCTTAGGCCCAGCTCATTCAGTACTGATCACTTCTCGAGTCAGATGACTGCAGACTTCCAGGATGTAAACATGTTAGCCTAAGATAATCAGGGAAGGTTTTGATCACTTTGAAAGCCAGACTACGTCCCCTTGCTGGCCTGGCGCAGGAGAAAAGGTTATCGTCCTGCTCGACGACAAAGCAATGCTCACGCAAATGCCAAAAGAAAGAAAGGAAAATTCTTGGCGCTGCAGTTCGGGGGCGAAGTAGTTTGAAGTATCCGATCTCGTAAACAGGGAGGAGTTACTCGAAATGCGTCATCCTTACCTAATGATTTTCTGTTTATGAATTTATTACTTTGAGCCTCGAGTCCACACTTAACTCGGAACTCACACACGTCGTCGAATTCTTTTATATCCAACGTCCATTCACGTCGGTGAGAGAACTTCCTCAGAGCACAGGTCACCACCGCTCAGAACAAAAGACTAAAGAACACAGCAGTGATGTCTTGCGTGCCACTTCCCCCCGTAGAGCCACTCTCTCCTGTTACACACGAAGACCTCTGCGATACACCTTAGAAAAGAAGGAAGAAAGAAGGAAGAAAAGTATAAGAAAAATTTCCTCCTTATAAATCCCCAGTAGATTCTTTCTTCTGTTGGCCTCCTCTGGTTACGGCAGTGGACATTATCAAAAGCGTGCTTATTTATGATTATTGATTGCAATAATTACATTTCCCATAGTTTTCCAAAGAAAAGGCAAATAATGATTAGAATAACTGAGTAATATCCATAATTCCTTTAAAAAGAGCATAAAGAGTAAGATCATGTGGAAAAAGTTGACCGATAAAACAAATTCACAAATGACTCGCTATATATTTTTTACAAAAAGTGGGATTGCACGGTAAGACAACAAGATTGCAGGGCTCCTATATGTATATGTTAAACTTCTGATTGGGTTCTGATCGAAGTTCTGAGCTATGTGAAAAGTTTTGGTCAGGGGAAGACGAACCTATAAAAACCTGATCAGGGACAGTACTCAAATGCGCATTTGGAAAATGGAATCGCGACAATTCCCTGGAAATGGACTTTTTTATGATCGTCATTTTTGTTTTATCTTAGTTTTAGTAGAGTTCAAGTTATGAGAGTATAGTTGCATTGTGGTTGGTTGTTAGCGTTGTGATTATAGTATGGTTGGTGGTTTGTAGTATGGATTGCAGTGTGGTCGGTGGTAAGTATCGTGGTTGCCGTAAATATAAACGCTATGCTTGCAGTGCATTTAATATACATCAGACCAGCTGTGTAAGCTGCTTGCTGTTATGCATCACTGCTGCTGCTGCCAGTGCAGTAGGATATATTTTGAGAGACGGAAAAGATCTTTGGATAAAATGAGTTGGGCCGACTTGAATTCCTAACTTAGGCTTAGTGTGTATGAAAGGAGTGATAAAAAAAGAATGTGTATGTAATTGTAGTTTTCATTATGAGAACTTTATGCTATTATGCAAACGTGATTGTAACAAGTATTTAGGAATACGTAATAGAAAATGATAAAGGTCGATTTAAGGTTAACTACAAGACCAGATTTTTTTAGAAGAACGTTAGCCAGGCATAGCGGCAACACAGCGAACAGGCAAATAATGTGTCTCCTTCCCACATGGAGGGGGACGCGCCTCCTCGAAAGCGTAGCAAATCAGTTTCAGGGCTGAGGAAGTGGAGCATCAGGGGTAAGGACCCCCGCAGACTGCACCAGGTATTCACCGGTGTATGTTACGAGCGTGACCCCCAGGGGAGATCCTGGTACGTGTAGAATTCACTAAAACACTTTCAGGGTCTTTGCTTATCAAAGTCTTATGTCAGCCAGTAGAAGCACATTTGTCCCTTGAGGGCCACGATAAAACCCTTAGGTTATTGATGGCCATTTTTTTTTTTAATCTGACCCTCGAGGGTCAGGTCATAGGTCATACCATTATACCCGACGGAGCGTCCCGTTCGTCCTTAAGAACCGTACCGTCATGCTTAGGGAGCGTACCGTCGTGGTTAAAGACCGTACCGCCGTGCTCAGGGATCGTTCCGGCATGCTCAAAGAAGTGTACCGTCGTGCTAAACTAACGTAACCTGTGCGTAAGGATCGTACCGTCGTGCTTAGGGATCGTATCGTCTTGCTCCGGGATCGTACCATCATGCTCAAGGATGGTAACTTCGTGCTTAACAGGTTTAATTTCCTTTAGAGATGAATTTGTATGTTGAAGACATACTGCACTCTCATTTTGATCATGTACCATGAATTATGAAGTCCTGTATATGTAGTAGATCACCAGTGTGCTTTAGAATGGTTACCGGTCAAAGATTAACTCTTTCCCTCAATAAGAGAACTGTCATCTTAAAAGGCGTGTTCATGTCCCGAGACAAGAGTCGACACAGCGCCTGGGGCCAGCCTGGATAAAAGGAAGGGCGGGAAAGTATCGGTGTCTCCGGTAATCGTCTGTAAAAAGAGTTGACATCCATCAGCCTGATAGAAAGCCAGCTGGTCATAATGTAGTGTCTTGTTATGGGTTAGAGCTCAGTACAATTTCCGACAGGAACCTTGTCTTGTAAAAGAGAAAGTTGGCCTCATTGCGAGTCTTTTTTTTTTTTCCTCTCTCTCTCTATTCGGTTGTATCCGTTTATATGTTCTATTGACAAAGTCAAGAGCTGTGTTGGATGGTTTATTAGGTTCACTGACCATGTGAATCTTGGAAATGATTGTTGGAAAAGCTGTAGTGCAAGTTTACTGGTGATGCTGGTGATGCTTCATAAACCTGAAGCAGTCTTGTTAGCTCTTGAGATATATCCTTAGGGACGTATATGACCTGTGCCCCTGGGACTAGATTGAAGTCTCCACATATCATCAGGTGAGGCAGAGTAAGACACACATGCCATGTTCCGTATATCTCATGGGTTCTTGTCAGTAGCTGGACCATGTCCGTTTTCTGTGGTGTATCTAGTGTCAGTGACTGATTCTTGTCTTCTTCCCTTTCAGTTGGAGCCACACAAGAGTGTAGTGAGTGTAGGCAACAGCGGGGGTCAGCCCAGCCCGGGCGGCCGCTCCCCCGCCCAACCCGACCCCAAGGAACAGCGAGACGACGTCAACGGCGTTCTCGAGAACTCGCCCATCTACGTCACCAGCGTCCCAAACCTCACCTCGGAAGCCCCGCGTGCCAGATCACGATCCAGGTCGTCGACGCCTAACCGGACGTCGCCCAGCCCGCGGCGCCAGCACTCTTCGCGCAGCGCCCGGGACACCCCGCCCTCGCCCCTTACGCCAAGCCCCCGGCGGGAGGCGCCCACGCTCAAGACCGTCGACAGTCCCAGCGCTGACCGCAGCTCGCGCCGCTCCAGTAAGAGGCGCAGCTCGGCCAGGCTGACCAACGGCCACCACGGGGTCGAGGCCGAGACCGAGGCTAATAAGAGCGGTGACGAGCTCGAACTAACCCACGATTTAAACGACACCCTCGACGATACAGAGGACCTGGACCAGGACGATACGCCGGAAGGTCAGTGCGACCGTACAGACAGTGAGGACAGACTTGACCTGGAGGGAGCGTGTCTGAGTGAGAGTGGTGACTCCCTGCCAGGTACACCCGAGAAGACTTACGGTATTACTCGCTCCGAGTCCAAGAGGTCCTCCCGCGGTAGCCGACGAGAACGTGGGTCTCCTAGGGAGGTGCTGCTGGACCACGAGCCCCACCAGGAGGTGCGGGCCAAGACTCCACTCCACGCCGTCAGCAGCATTGAGAGTCGCGACAGCACAAGGTATGCAACGGTCACTTTAGACTGGTCTTTTCGAGTTCCCCTTCTTTATGGTTTCGTCCGTCCACGCATTTTTTGGTGGGGGATTCCCTCCGTATTGTGAACCTTGCCCACTTCTGAAATACTCCCCCCACCCACCTCCCCAACGCCCCATCACCACCACCACCACATCTACCATATGTCTCTGGCTCCCATGTAATCCCTCGAAAATTGTTGATGACCAGAGGAGAGAAAGATTTCACGCACCCATCAGAGGGAGAGCGTTCGTCTTGCTTCCCTTTGACCCGACCACCACCATGGTTACAGAGTCATGACTCTGATCCACACATACTGTACAAAACCATGTGGTAGAAGCCGGTTAACAAACTTTTTACTTGTATGTGATACGTGTTTATTATGTAAACATAGTCATAAACGTATACTACACATATACACACACGCATGCATAGAGTATGTTCTCGTAGTGCATTAATAGGATATAAGTACTGAATGAGACAGCAAGGGCCATATACATAGTGATAATGCATATATAGTCCTAGAAATTATCTAACACCTGAGGAAAATATTAAAGACTTTTTGGCTTTAATTCCCCCGACAGTTGATGGGCCAACAGCCCACCTAACTAGCCAGGTTGGATCGTTAGGTATCAACTGCCAGGGACATTAAGACCGTCAGCGTCAAGCTACAACCTCCGACCGTAAAAGTCTTTAGCACCTTCTTCAGGTATTAAGGGTAACACTAAGACTGCACACACTATCACAATGCGTGTGGTCTTTTTGAACCAACCAACCAAACAAACAAACATACACCCAGTATAGAGACAGAAGACGCTGACCACAAACACCTGTGTCCGCATGTTTGTATAATAATGTCATTAGTTACTTCGGATGGATCCGTTTCTAACTTGCCTCGCAGTGTGAAGCTGGTTACAGAGAAGGTTATGCTACAGTACCAGGCAGCTGCACCCTTGAGCACAACAGTGTAATATGGCATTGAGGTATGCATGTAGTAGTAGGGAAAGATGTGCACCTGGACGTGAAATTGTAATTTGGTGTAAGATTCAGTATCTCAACAACGAGAGCGTTGCCTCGCCATCGAGAGAGACCAACGAGGGCCACATGGAAGGTGAGAGGGTATGTGGTATTAGGATTAACCTCGACACCTGAAGAAGGTGTTGCAGATTTTCGGTTGGGTGATTTGACTTGTTCGTGGCCTTCATGACCCTGGCAATTGATAAAGCCTAAGGCATCAAGCCCAAACAACCACAACTAACCAGTCAACAAGACCTGCTCTTCCTTTTTCTAAACAGTCGCCCTTACTCAAGTATCTTTCTTACTGTACATAGTATATTTATTATTGATATCGTGTCTCTTCTTGCCTTACTGGCTGGTGCTTTATGCATGTGTTCGGGACCGAAGTTTTTTTTTGTTCGATAACCCTGTTGCCTTTGCTTTACGGCTGGATGATTCCATTGTTTGCTGTGTGCATTACTGCGTCCTCGCCTCCACCGTCCCTTTCATATTTAGTATTTCATCCCTCTCATCATTCTCTCCTCCTTCCCCTTCTACTTCGACGTTGACTTGAGCTTACTCTATCTTCACCATGTTCCCTCAGTCTTCTCTCAATACCTCTCACAGACCTTCTCGCAGTCTTTCCGTTCTTCTCGCGGTTACAACTTTTCCACAGGGGTTCCATCACCTTCCCACATTCTCTGCCAAGCCGACGTCATATCTCCTCCCCTACACTTACTGCTCTCACTTCCCCTTTCCACATTACCCCGTATCACTGTCCATTTCTTTCCCTTTACTCTCCAAAATTGTTGGCGATCGCCCTTTCCGATTGTCCCTTCCCCCTCTCGTTCTATATAGTCCCCTTCCCACGGCTTCCAATGCATCTGTCCTACATGTCCTTCCCCTGGCCCAGCTATCAGTCAGATGATCAGCGACGTTAGCACACCATCTCAAGAGGCAGCAGGATTGGAACTGCCCAGAGTTACGACTCCCTGTGAGAAGAATCTGGGAATTGCTAGGGTTTTTTGACTCTTTAATCAGTGACTTACGAGGCGGGCGGGCGGGAAGTCATTTGGCATCACGGACACAATGTCGGGGTTGTGGTTCCGGTAAAGGGAAATTAATCAGATTAATTTCCTCTCCGGGAGAGCTGTAAATCGAACCTTACTGGCAGTGCCTTTAAGAGATATTACTGCTGTAACTTGAGAGATTAATAGTAGAAGTGCAATCGGGAATGGCGGACCTGGGAGGCCGAGGGATCCTATGTTAGTCTCATGCCAGCCTTCGAGACGACTGCAAGGGGCCGCAGCCGCAGCGGATATCAGCTCTTCCTGTATTCCCCCCTCACTCTGCAAGGGCCGTGCTAGAAGTGAGAGCTTGAATGGTTTTTCAATTATTATGATTATTTTTCTTTACGAAAATGGCGTTCATTTACGGCCTTAATATTTGACCTTGGCAGTCGATAACCCAAAAGCCGAAAAGCGAAAGAAAATTAAGAATTACTATTCTATTACTAGTACAGCCGTTCCCATTTGTAAACATTTCAGTAAATGATTTGGAGATAATGTGGTTACTTGGAAAGAGGACGCTGTGCCCTTCCCAGCTCATACTAACAGCCCTCCCCGCTTGGAGCGCCACTGTTTGTTTACTTTGCAGTAAATAAACATGGCGGCGTCCTTGTGGAATCGTTCTCTGGAGGGATAGCCAGAGTTACTGAGACATTTATGGTCAGAGCGGTTTAAAACTTCCTGTATGGGACGCCAAAATATGTACAAATAGCCAAGAAAACGGATAGGCCAGAATGAAATACCTGTAATATGTTTGCACTTGTTCATGACCTTAGGTGGCATACAGGTAGGGATACGTGACCTATTGCGTGTGCATTAACAGTCGCAATACATGTGTTTAAACGTAGGTTTGTGTGTCCTACATCACATATTGGCTTATCCTTTTTGAATCACGTACATACAGCTTCAGATTTCACTCACACGTGCTCCTATTAACAGCCCGAGCACGAGGGTAGGATTGACCACGACTATACGATCCTCGGGTATGATTGTTTGATCCCTAACCGGATCCTTTAAAGGGGCAGGTCAGAGGCCAAGCCATCATGTCCAAGGATCGTAACGTTATAATCAGGAGTAAGGTCCAGTGCATCAGAGTGAAGATTGGCCTTTGCTCTTAAACGCTTCTTTTATTCTATTATATTTTTTTCACATTCCACACAAATTTAAGTTAAGAATGAATTGCATTTGCATTAATAAAGAGGTTGCTTCTTGACTAATTCCACTGCCTATGGATGGAATCGTATGACTTATGGGTTTGCTGGTGACAGTCAGGCTTTATCCCAGACTAATAATGTGTATGACTGACGGTTAGGTTGTATCCCAGACTAATTATGTGTACTGACCTTTTTGCCGCTTTTTTTTTGTGTCATTCTTATCACCTTATCTCCTGACGTCAGGTAAGCACATTGCTTGCCAGTGATATCGCCCCTGAATATTCCTCCATGCAACACTGTCATGGTAATTGTTCTGAGTCGTGTATCCGTGTATTTGATTCTGATCCCGAGGTTAAGTGTGCCTTTCTTGGGCAATTTGTTGTCTGCCGTAACCTAGGCTTGTGTATTTATCTTTGGCGTACTTCATCGAGGTTACAGTAGGATTTTGCTGTATGATTCCTGTCAGTCTTTAACCCCTATTTTTTTTTTTGTTGATAATCTTTTATTTAAAACGCTTTGATAATATAATTTCTTTTAGTTCAGTTAGAAAGTTTTCCTTTTTCTTTCACATGCCAAATTAATGTGATAGAGGAGCAAAATTACTAGGAAGGGCTAAAATTTCTGATACCCTACTCCCTGGATAGCAGACTGGAGAGTTGTCATCTGAACCTGGAAAATCCTAGAAGGTATGATTTTCAAGCTATGTTCGGAAGTAATATCCAACTAGCATGTTAGGCCCATGTGGAACACTTCGTAAAATTCTACCTCTGAAATCCAAAGGTGCAATATGCACAAAAAGGGAAGAGCACTTTAAACATCCGGGGCACAAGACTCTTCAACACCTTGCTATCTACAGTACCATCAGGAACAGCATGGGATGCACGGTAGAGAAATGTAAAAGTGCATAGAAAAGTACTCACAAAGTGTACCAGACCAGCCAGGCTGTAGGGGTTATGTAGGCCTGAGGGCTGCGTCTTCCAACAACTTGAACGACTTGGTTCAGCGCGATGTTGTTGGGGTGAAGACCTCCGAAGACTTCACCAGGAATTGACCATGTTAAATGTATTACAATGAAAAAGAAACGAAATGTCATTGTCCCTTTTGTTAAGTTTGCGTCATACTACTTGAATTAATTATGAATTGTTGTAAATTCATATTGACGAACTTCATCAGTGCTGGTGTTTGTGTTCGGCAAAATTGATTTTGTGTCTACATGATGTTACACTCTTGGTATCTTTTCTGGTGTTGATAGCTGCCATGCAACGTACTGACAATTGGTTTTGGGACAGGTACGTAATGCTTTTCTTATTTTATCAATTTCATTCTTTTCCTGTTACTTTTTTTTTTTTATCGCCCCAGAGTTATGACGGGTATGTTTTGCTCGTACTACATCGACCGCTGTAAATTGAACACACCTGACAGAGGGCAGCATCAGAGAGGCCCACATAACAACGCCTCCAACGGCGACCGGCCGTCACTACAGTTCGTTACTTGACCCACACTTGGTAACGCGTCATCGTCGAAACACCTTTTTATACTGCAGCCACACAAGCGCAGGTCGAACCTGTAGTAGGAGTCAGTACAGCACCAGCTTGTAATAGCGTTCCATATGCTCTTTCATTTTATATTTTTTTATTATTGGGGACCAGATCATGGTATAGATTGTCAAAAATACGGACTCAAAGGCAAGATTCTTTATTTACCTTAATTTCAGTAGATGTTCAGGCTGCATGCCATGAACTTGCTTACACCTACCTACCCATGAGTAACGAATACTCGTGGTTATGTGTATGCAAGTTCCCGACGTGCGCTTTGAGTATATCTGTAGCACCAAAGGTAAACAGTGAATCCTGCCTTTACGTCCGGACTTTTGAGACACCCTCTACATTAACACAAACCTTAGAGCAGTAAATGGATTTTGAAATGGGCTGGTGGTATGACGGACTCCTGAGGCTGTCATTTTACCACGTCAAAATCTTTTTTTGTCTCAAAACGCTTAGTGAACATCTGTATTTATGTATGGGTCACAGCCTAACCAGCCTAGCATTATATAAAGCTTAAACGAAGGCTAAGAAAAGTCTCTAGCTTAACATCATTAAACTCCCTGAACACAACACTACAACCCAGAGTAAGACGGCCTGTCCATTGACCCAACCCTTTAAAGACCGGGTCAGAGGTCATGTAATCATACCTAAGGGTCCTACTGCCGTGGCTTGGGGTGGATCGGGCGAGTGGCCAAGTTGCCAATGCCAGTGTTGAGCACGTGTTGGGTCAGTGGCGAGTGTGGCGCCTTGCTGAGGAACTGCTTCATGAGAAATAAATCTTTTGAAATCACTTTAATTTACGTATTTAAAAATTAAGTGTCCGTACATGTCGGAAATGTTTAAAGTAACTAAAGATATAACACATCCATGTTGGTACGGCGCGTTGGTAGACGGTGGTGTGACTGCCTTGGCCAGGAGACACAGCACACGCACACTGCCACGCGCATACTATAAATAAAGCAATTCCCAGTTGATGCAGTGGTGATATGAGCCTCCCAATCTCTGTGTCGCCCAGTGCCAGGCACATAACCACGGGACTGAGGGGGCGGTAGCGAAGGGTGACCAGTACAATAGAGGTAATCGAGGCTCGTTATGCAGGCAGTAGATGAGACTTGATATGGGCGAGAGCGACCCGGAACTGCCCAGCCTGTAATAACCACTTGGTATGAGTGTGTAGCAATGGTGATGTTGCTGGCGGTGGTAGGAGCGTTGAGTTTTAGGCCCTTGAGACATGCAGGCGTTGAACGGTGGTGTTCCCTCGTGTAGAGCTCATGGTGGTGATTCTTGTGTATTTATTCATTTATTTATTTATTTTCGAATGACTGCGTCGTCTTAGTGTTTGTCTTTTTTTTTCCGACGTTTGCATGCACGAGGAGTTCCCACACCGCTGACCTGCGGCCCTTTTAAGGTTGCTTCAGTGTACCCTACTGTGGTGGGGTCATAGCAAACACCCACAAGAAAAACTGTGTAAAAGAGTCGAACCAGAATAGCGCATCAGCCCGTGCATCGTCTCCATACCTTCTGTTTATCTTATCGCCTACGCTAACTTGTATATTTTCGTAAGGAATATGGCAAGTAACATCTATTTACACTTTATTGAAATAAAAGAGGAATTCTCGTTCTTTTCCTTTCATCCTACGTAGCTATCACAGGAGCATGTTTTTGCCCGTGTCATGTCTGCTAAAAATGGAGACTGAGGAGGAAGTGTGTTTTGAGCTTGTTACTACTGGGCGTCATCCTCACTCTTGCTTCCGTCTGGCTGACTGCTGGGTGTCAGGGTCCAAACCCAAACATGCAGACGTCTGACGTTTATCCTAGAGGAAGAATGTACTAGAGTGTGTATATATATATATATATATATATATATATATATATTTATATATATATGCTAAAGCTGTATCATTGTGAGCACATTCCCTGTTCGTGGAAATAGCGGAGCGTTGGGCTGCATGGGCCTTTAAGAAACTTATACCAGGAATCTTTCATAGAAATTGTTCATGGAGTAATTATAAATAAGGTGATATATATGTTGCCCATAACCACTATTTTTTTTTTCTCATAGATCACGCGCATCACTCTCATTTAGTTATATACATATATATAAATATATATATATATATATATATATATATATATATATATATATATATATATATATATATATGAAACATTTCATTAATTACTGGTTTCGTGCAGGAACGGCCGTGCGTCATGGCGGGTTGGGAGTAGAACTTGAGATGTCTGAAGTGTTGGCTCGTAAGTCTTCATTCGCGCGAGACTGTGCTCAAATTGGAAAGTTTGTAGCGTATCGCTGAGGGATGAAGAGATTATTGGGAACCTTATTTAGGGAAGACGTTACTAAATGATTCCACCGTTCTTAGCCTTGCGCGCAATGTGCTCGACACGGTATGACCGTACTGGGTGTACCCTCTCTCTCTCTCTCTCTCTCTCTCTCTCTCTCTCTCTCTCTCTCTTGGCACTTAAGGTGTATGTCAGATGCACGTGCCCACACGACCCGCATATGCTTCTCTCCTATATCGTTCGACTTGTGTTGGTCAGTACGTGACAAAGGAAGGTATACAGTGCTTTGGACCCTGCGTGGCATAATGTGCGTATTGTGGTTGTCTTGGTGTTTCGTGGTGGATATTCTGTCTCAAGCCTCCGTAAACCCTTTAGTTCTTGCATTCTGAAGGTACTTTAGGTTAGGTTTGCCCGTTGGACTTGATGACTCTCTCTTTTCTTAGTTATGCTTTTTATTATTTGTAGATGTTGGCTGCGTTAGAGAAGTTGTTACATGCATTAAACTGATTCTTTTTTTTTTTTATGTTGGAGGCTTCAGTAGCGGACAGAAAGTTCATATCAAGGGCTTGCCTCCTTCAGAATAAAGGGGGTTAATGAGAGGAAGAAACAAACAGATCTCAGGAACTTTAGGGGAAGTGGAAACCATCTCTCTTAAAAATTACCGGGTCATAGTTATTAGGAAAGACATTAGGGGGTAGAGAGCTCCAAATCTTTGAGGCGTAAGGAAAGAAACATATATAAAGATCCACCCTTGAGTTGTCAACGGCCATACAGTACTTACGTGACGCAGCAGCTTACTGAGTAATACGTGGTCTACATACGGAGATTGATCGGCCAGAGAGGAAGCTAGGTATGAGGAAGCAAGGTGTGGGAGGGAAGCCAAAAGAGGGGAGCTTGGAGACGAGACCCAGATGCCACACCCTATCAAAAGCTTTTGATATATCAAAGGCAATAACACACACTTTTTCAGAGATGATGACCCGACATTAGTAAGACAGGAAAGGATGTCACCAATGGATCTTGATTTACGGGAGCAATGTCGATGATGAGGGAGACTATGAGATTCAGGATGTATGGGACTTCAGGAGGAATTCTAAGTCTTTGGAAACAGTAGATGTCAAAGCAACGGGACGATAGTTAAAGGCGTTAGAACACGCATCCTTCTTTGAGAGGGTTACACCGATGCATATATCCATGAAAAAGGAAAGTTTTTCTTTTAAACAGACTGAACAGACGAGCAAGCACAAGCCCACTCTTTAGATATACGGAGATGGATTCCATCTGGTCCATAAACCTTGCTCTCGTCCAGAGGTACTTTTCAGACAGCACGAAAGGAGGTTACGGGGAGGGGCATAAAATTAGTAACAGGGGCATTAGCGGGGTGAAGGAGCATTAGAGTCATTCAAGGTAGAGTTGAAGGAGGAAAAAGAGCCAGAGTTGCTTTGTCGATGGGAGAGACAGCTATAGTACCGTTAAGACGAGAAACTGAAAGAAAGGTAGTGCGATCGTTGTTGGAAATGCCTTAAGTCAAAGACCAGATATCTTGAGCCAAAGATCAGAAAGACCCATCAGTGTATGAAGAGGAGAGGTTAACGCACCTCCTTTGGATAGAGATGCTTTGCCTTACTATGAAAAACGTACTTGCGATGATTACGGGCAGTGATAACTGCTGTGTTTATTCGTGGATGTGTGTTGGAAGGAAGAGGTACAAGCCGTTATGTATGTGTTGCGAACGTTATAGTTCCCACAGTGAACGGCCGAGGGGAACTTCTGCCGGATGGTGATGGTTACCGTGGCTGTTGTGTGTTGTCTGGCCTCTTGACTCCCTCCAGTTATTGTCCTATCAACCAACCGGTCCTCCTCCTCCTCCTCCTCCTCCTCCTCCTCCTTCTCTCCCTCCTCCTTTTCTCCCACCTCCTCCTCCTCGGTTGCTCTGTCCTTGTTATGTTGTATATATTTTCTTCGGGCACCGATGACCATGAGGCTTAGCCTAACCCCATGAGGACGACGGTACGACCTTTCAGCACGACGGTACGACCCATGAGCATAACACACACACACACACACACACACACACACACACACACACACACACATTCGCCATTTCCCGCATTAGCGAGGTAGCGTTAAGAACAGTACTGAGCCTTAAAGGGAAAGTCCTTACTTGGCCCCCTTCTTTGTTACTTCTTTTAGAAAAGTGAAAACAGGAGGGGAGGATTTCCAGCCCCCCGCTCCCTCCCCTTTTAGTCGCCTTTTACGA
>JAYMFT010141806.1:0-12807 GCA_038088735.1 Panulirus argus
ATATGAGAGAGAGAGAGAGAGAGAGAGAGAGAGAGAGAGAGAGAGAGAGAGAGAGAGAGAGAGAGCCATGCAATAAATTAGATCGTAGTCTTGAATGAGAGGGTGGACTTCTTACATTCTACCAGATCTAGGACTTATGCAACCCTTGCTGTTCCCTGGAATGAATCTGGTCTAGTTCCCTCACTGCTATGCTTCACAAGTGGGTTTACATGTTGAATACAATTTCACTTTCTAGCTCGGGTTACGCACTGACAGTCCACTCTAGGATGTCACAACGCTGCGATTCTGATTAATATTTATGTTGTCGTGGCCGCAAATGTAGCCTGGCACCACTTAACCCAGAACGATCTAGACAGCGTTGATTCGTGGTTCGCACGGCGGCTGGTGGAGTTTTTTCCTCTCTTGCAGAAGAAAGGGTAAGGTTATAGGGCAGAATCTACATAAACATGAGCCCCGGGAACAACGGTGATTTAGATCAGTAAAGTAGATGTTACAGAGCAGATAACGTGGTTACACCAAGACTGTTCCTCAGTTGGTGTTCTGGTGTTTGGTCTCTCATGCTTCATAGCGAGAGGAGTGGGTCCATAGAGGTTATCATGAAGGGGTAAGGGTGTCTCTGTGCATCCCCAGCTCCTGAGATTTTGATGGGAGGTCTTGGTAGGCTGTGATACTGGTGTTTATCAAGCGCCAGTTGCCAAACTAGGTGAGGGTTTCGAATGAGCAGAGGGAAAGCGAGTCTCCCAGAGTCCAATAAACATTCAACAAATAACCTACGTTCATAGGTTTCATCTGCTTTTGTATCGGGAAAGATTTATTGTCAGTAACCAAAAGTGTGGAGGTGCTGGTTCGTAGTTACCAAATCGTAAGATGTCCACTCGCTTTCTCTGTGGTTATGTGACGTCGTCTGGATTTTTAATTCTTTTCTTAAGAGCTGGTCATCTGGCCGGCTTGGGCGAGGCAAGTATGACAGAGTGAATCAGGCTTGGCGTGGCGCCCGGTAGATCAGCGCTCCCACCATACTTATTAGGTTAACCTCATCAGGACCCGGTGCTCCCCCGGTGTGTCTTGAACTTGAGGAACCGATAACATCTTACCGCCCACTGCTCGGCCACTCCTGTCAAGCCTGGACACAGTAGGAGCAGGGAGGTAGGTACTGGCGGCCTGGCTGGCCTGTCTCTGCTACAGGCTCAGTTCAACATCCAAATTTACACACCCACGTGCTCACACGTGCTGGTTATAAACAGTGAATGGTCACAATTATATATGGAGTCCTTACCAACACGAACACACCCACACATACAGACATACATACATATATATACACCACCAACTCATATGCATATCTTTTGTCACCACAAAGCAACGCCTAATCATCAAACGCCCATGTCCACCACCACACAACCATGGCTGCCACCAATTACTCCTGTCTACCACCACACGCCCGTGTCGTCCACCGAACATTTGAAAATTTCACTACACAACCGTCTACTATCAGACAACTAAGTCTCCCGCCACAAAGCAATGATGAACATCAAACGAAACTTAATTATCATATTTACGTAAAATTAGTATGTGTGTGTGTGAGTGAGAGAGAGAGAGAGAGAGAGAGAGAGAGAGAGTTCTTACGACAATATTTTGTCAACAGGCAGGACTGCCATGGCGCACTCACCTCACGTCTTGCTTAATAAATACTGTTAACATCGCTTCCCTCTCTCTCTCTCTCTCTGCCGCCACGGATATAACAATAATTGTCTATCCTGGATCCACTGGCTCGGGCAGTTTTCAGCGAAGCGTTATGGTTTCTTTCGTAATGATTCTGTACTTGTCTTACGCACATTTCTCACGCCGCAACGCAGTATACTGAACAGTCTTTTTCCGTCTTTCTTCCCGGGTTCAAATGTATCTTTCTCTTTGATAACTTCTTTGTATCATTATCACAGACTTAACTGCTCAGTCTCTTCCTTGTTGAGAAGCTTTTGAGCTGCGTGCATCGCTCTTAATACTCTTAATCTGCTCTGAAGTATAGATTATTACTTATCTTTCTCTTGCTTCCTGAGCTGTAGAGCTAGAATTCCTTTAGCCTTCTGTGGTAGGTCACATGCTCTAGGTCCGCAATTTTGCTAGTGAAGTATTTCTGGTATTTTATTCAACCTATCTATTTCAGCCCGACTTGGCGGTCTGCAAAGTCTTCAGTTCTACTTATGTAAACTCGTTAAAAAAGGTATCCTCCCGGAGGGGTTCGATGAATTTCGAAGTGATCAATACGACTCGTGTTGTCTCGGTAGGGTTGGCAAGCGTGATAAATAACCTGATAATTACGATTACCCCACTTCATAGTTATTTCCATCGAAATAATAAATCACTTTAACATCCATTAACGACAAATGACGGAAAATGTCGCTAGCGATCGTTATATTACAATATCATGACAGCAGGTCTACCAATGCGAAGCCATACCAATTAGGATGTCTCAAAATCCTTCGCCTTTGGTGTCATATTGTTTGACACAAAAAGTGGCAAGATAAATTTTTTCTAACCCTGTATACGAACACACAAAAATGTTCTCATTAAAATACCAGTCGTTACTTTGCTAGATTATGAACTCAAGTTTCTCGTTTAATGATAACGCTTAAGACATAAACGCATGTTTTGCTCTCTATCTCTTTCCCTACTGGCGCTCTGTACGGTATCACCGATTGTTATCAACCGTTCCACGATTTCCTTGTTCATATTTTCTTCATCAGAAGCTCCAGTACACACAGACACATACACAGAAACACACACACACACACACCAAGTAGAGGCAATACACTTAGCCTTCAAAGCATCTTCCGAATCCAGCCAAAACCAGATTACCCGTAAGACAAGCAAAACCTTCGAGAATGGCCTGGGTACTACCCCACCTCATACCCCACCTCCACCACCACCACCGGAACACACACACACACACACACCGTCGCGGAAGCCTCACGAAAGCAAACTATTTGCTGGACACCCGGACCAGCCATCGGCGAGAGTCGAGACCCAAACAACTGTATCAACACGGCAGATTGTCCGCCGTCACTATCGACACCTTTGTTCCCCGACTTTACTCAGTCGGCAAAGAAGGAACTCCCGTTTTCTGGTGATGTTGACATTCGGTCTGAGAGCCGAGGTGTGGGAGGAGGCGAGACAAAGGATGGATACGCCGCCGTGGTGGTCAACACTATTGCCACAGGAAGGGAGGGAGTTACAAGGAGACGTGTGTGACGACGAGGTCGCTGGTGTTATGTAAAAGGCCAGAGGACTGGGTTGGAAGCGTTATGTAAAAGGCCAGAGGACTGGGTTGGTGGTGTTATGTAAAAGGCCAGGGATATGTTGAAACGATGTTTGTAGTGTTGTATGGATGGGCGATGTCCAGAGCTAAGACGGGAAAGTGTGACTCGTGTTTGTCTGGGGAGTGTTGTTTCTAATGTGTGTGTGTGTGTGTGTGTGTGTGTGTGTCTGGTGGGGTGGAGTTTAAGACTAATTCAAGAATCCAGTTGTTTTAGTGCTTGTCGAGTTATCCCTGTGTGTATGAGTCTTGTTAGCGTTAGATACTCAAATAATCACATATCTGAATATGAAATATAATACAAAGGAAGTAATGATTAATATCAATTAACAATGTGTAGCAGTTTGAGATAAAATAATTATCAACGGTTCAAGTAAGTGAAATACGATTTGTGAGGACCGGAGAGTTTCGCCGCAGTAATCTCATCGTGGACTGACGAGGGTAAAATGAGGTCTCGGCGTCTGTGAACCCAGACACGAGGACATCTGAACGAGGGACACTTTTATTGTCGAATTTTTCTTAAGGTTCGACTTTTTTGAGAAAAACATTTCTCTCTCCGAGTTTACGAATCGTCAGCTCGAAAGGACTACAGCAGCAAAATCCCTTTTTTTCCGCGATTATCTGTGTTTTCCCTTATTCCTTGACAAGTAATAAGCCGTTTGCCGCGCCTCGCCTATAACAGTTAAAAATATCATGGATGGTGAGAGTAGCACACGAGGCATGCCTGCCTGGCTAGCTGCCTGCCTCGTTTCGGACGTTCCTTTAATGGAATTTCTGGATGCATCTCATCCAGTACACAAAACACGTGCAGATGAAACCAATCACTCGGGTCTACCTGGGGTCGTATATATTCGCAAAGTCGGACAAAAAATACACTGCTGTTTGCAAGATTGATAAAAGAAAAAGGCTGGTCAATTTTCCCTTTTGTATCATATAGAAATCAAATGAGGAATATAATTCGTCCTAAGGTTCTCTGAGCAAGAGACCTAATCTCATTAGGTTAAAAGCCGTGAGGCAGCGCGCACTGTTTAAGAATTTATATTAACTGATTTTGAAGTTTCCCTTTGTTGGGAGAGTCCAGGTTATCCTTAACATGGAGTCTGTTACTTTCTTGAATTACTCTAATTTGCAGGACTGAAGAAATAGATACAAAGTTTTTCTTTGACGATTTAACGCTGCGTGTGTGTGTGTGTGTGTGTAAAATGATGCTGGCGTGGCTGTTTGTTTTAAGTGTTCTGCTTCGTACTCACCTGAGCAATACCGTTACCACCATTACCCTTTGCCAATACCACAACCGATACCACTAACAAAGCATCGTACCACATCTACAACCCTCATGGGCACCGCCACCACCACTAACAACACCGTCAACACCACCAATTCACCACCACTAATAAAACTGTCAACACCACCCAGTCACCACCACTAAACAACACTGAGAAAACCATCTCGTCACCACCGCCAACACCAACGTCACTATGACCAATGCCATTACCTGCTCCAACATCAGAAGCCTTGACAGCTACCAAACCATTCGCGAGTATTTCTGAGCTGGAGTGAGAATGAAATTCAGTTAACTTCACGACTCGTGAAGCAACTGTTGATTAACACGACGATTGGTACTTGTTCTCGTGTTTTTGCCGGCGAATCAGAGAGGAAAGAAAGTGGAGATGAAACTGATTAACACATTTCCAGGCCAAGTTGGTATGTCCGCAGGATGTGTGTCTCCTGATTTTCCATATGCCTCGTTTCGAAGCTGCTACAAATTCCTGTTTCAATTTTGCAGTTTTACGACTTTACTGTATTTGAAATAATCTGTGGTTCCCTCGACTACACTCTGCTATATACCTATACAGGCTCTCTAACATATGCTGCTTTAATGATAATGAAGCATGTCCTTTTTATCAATAAAAGTGTCGTAATTCATGCACCATCATGAGATATGAAACCGGAACACGTACTTTATATCACCGGCAAACCGTAATCATGATTCAGGAAATACCAAAATTTGATCTGCATAAATTATGTTTACGAAATCAACCTGTGCGTATTTGGGAATGCGACACTCCCAGTTTTTGTTCATCTGGTCAGAAATGCAAAGGGTTTGATCGCAGTCAATATGAAAATCTGATCAACGGATCAAATGCTGTTTTGTCGTTTCATCACCCCTTGCGCTCATGTCTCTGTCCCTTGTACAGGCTATCACACTTGCGCTCATGTACGTAACTATCCCAAGCACAGGTCGTCGAAGGTCCGTGCACAGGCCATCAGCGTCACAGTCACGTATTTTCCAATTGCACATGTTATCACCATTACGCTCTAGTATCTATCCCATGCACAGGTCATCAAGGACACTCTCATGTATCTATCCCGTGCACAGGTCATCACCGTTACAACTCCCGTCTCTATCCCTTGAACAGGTCACCATAACAGGCCATTTGGCATTGCTCCTTCACAGTCACGTCTACGCTGACCACCAGGGAAATAATGACCTGGCTACATAATCATGATGCGCTGCCTCCACACCCAACATGCTGGGTGGTGATTCTGGCGTCGAGTCTAGACACTGCTGCCGAACATCGGTTGTGAGGACGCCCACGTTACCGATGAAGTAGTCTCGAAAAGGCTGTTTTGCCAGAAGTTAGTATATAAACACCTTAACCCAAATCCCCTTATGGCAATCTACATGTTTCTCTTTTTTCGTGTTTGTCGTAGTCTTTACGTGCAAGGGTATAAAGCCACGAAAACCTCCTCTGTTTCGTGACTGGAGTTCCGGAAAGGTTTCGGGAGTTGAAGAATTTTGGGACAAGAGCGGTGGAGGGTTTCTTGAGAGTGCGTTGAGGAAAAGAAAGCTATGGAAAGAAAGGGAAGGTTCATTAAGGCAGTCAACGTCAAGCTATAAGCCTTAATAGAAAACCTTTAACTTCATCTCTAAACGTTCAAGATAATTCTATGACTGTACTCTCTCACTGCATATATGGCCCTGCCTGGAACAAATGAGGCAAAAGATATAATTATGTAAGTAAAATAACTATATTGTTTATAGTGTACTCTACTTTCACGAAAAGTATCAGTGGCTAGTAATCAAAATAATCATAATAATAATGATCATAATAATGATATCGCTTATCATTAAAATTTCTTCATACGTTGCTCAGAACCCTCACAGCAGCAGTAACTCTGCAGTGACAAATCTTACCAATTCACTGGGAAAATTGGTAATAAAGATATGTTCAAGTCCATATGCTTTCTCACTATGCATACTTATTTTCTAAGAAAAGATAACAATGAAGAGGAAGAGATGAGACATCAGTAGGAAAAGTTGGAGTAGATTAAAGAAAGGAAAGAGAAACATATCCACATGGTGGATGGACTGTACTGCTGGTTGTGAAATGGCTTAGCTACATCATCTTTAAGAAGTGGTATGGTCTGAGAATGCATGCACCAGAAATTAAGACATTATTTTTTCAGATTAGATATTTTTCAAAAATAGTAAAAATTTATTTTATACAGAATGAGATTATTTCGAAAATGCTGGAAATCAATTTCACATATTCTGTCGGAATAATAAGTATAATGTGGCATGTCTTTTATATTCATGAGTGATACGTGGGTGACGTGAATACTGCATATGGGTAACATGCATGTTACCCCATTTCACCTATCATTCCGACAGGGTATGTAAAATTCTATAATTTTCGAAATAATATTAATTTCTAAGCGAAAGAGATTTGTCCTGCTTTCGTAATAATATCAAATTAAAAAGATATCTTAAATATAGTGTTTTACGACATTAATCAAAATAATACGCCAGCCTTGAACCTAGCTTAGACAAGGTAGTAAGGTAAGGAATGAGACACGAGCCGCTAATCAGGAATTAATTCTCAACGTTTCGATACCTGTCTTCCCCAGGAGAATATTCCCCTGAGGAAGACAACTGCCGGAACGTTGAGAATTAATTCCTGATAAAGCAGTTCGTGTCTTACTGGTAACTTACTACCTACCTGTCGAATAACATTACTTAACCTTGTAGGATATCGTGAAGACAGTATGTAGCAAAGATAAGATGGTGAACATGAAGGTGAAGTGGAGATATGTGATGAAAATGAGTCTGTAAGAATTGTGTTGGGGTGTACTGATGATGAGGGTGCGGCGAAGATGAGCGTCTAGTGAAGACGTAAGCTAGCGAAGATGAGGGTGCAGTGAATATGTATTTCTGAAGGTGAAGGGCTTAGCGAAGTTGTAGGTTATCGACGACGAAAGTGTAAGGATTACGTACTTCAGTGAAATTAAGGCGTAGTGAAAATGGCCTTTTTGAGTTCACCTCAAAATGATCCAAACTAGGTTAAAGGCTGGCCGAAGAAGCCTTAAATAATAATAATAATAACAATAATAATAATAAATAATAATAATAATAATACTTTTCTTAATAATAATCCATCAATTATTCGGTATTTTTACTTAATTTTGACATGTTTCATCAAATGATTCATTCATCCCTGTAGCATTCCGTTAAAAACTTCATGACACAGACCTTTACAAAAATGAAAGACACTTTCAATCATCTTAATTATATTTTACTTTTCATATCTGTCAGTATCTCTTGTCATCACCTATGAATGTTAATATACACCATTTCTGATAAGAGAGAGAGAGAAACGAGGGAAATATCAAATAGGAGGAGGAGGAGGAGGAGGAGGAAGGGAGAGGAGAAGGAGGGAGACGTGAGACGGTAGGAGCGGTAAATGTGCAAGAAGAGGCAAAGGCGCGTGAGACGGGTAGCTGCCGCTTTGAGGACACTGCCCCCCATGCAGTAGTGTGGTAGCCACAAAAATTAAGTCGAAACTTTTCCTCGTCTATGAGTAAAGAGCTTCTCCACGGTACACTTCCGGTGCCCGTTAGGATTAAATTTACTGCCTGGTACAAAAGTTATTGGGTAGTATAACCCTCACATACGAGAGGAGCTTACTGCTCATGGTGCTGGAGTACCGTGGCCGAACTTCAGTTCGGGACTAACTCTCTGGGTACACCAGTTTAATGTTACCAGCATCTGTTGTAAGCCAAAGGGCTTCCCGCGTCTCACTCTGTGGTCATGGAGTGGAGACTGCGTTGCTCGTTCAGAGTACCAACAGCCGTTTCCCCTTTTTCCCCCTCTCTTATGGCGCATTAGTGATGTCTTTAGATGAGGGAGCGCGATATACTTTTGTTTTTTAGTGCCTAAAAAGCACAATTTTGGGTTATCGGTCGAGCTTTACCCCTGAATCAATACTTACATACACGATGTTAAATTATCTTATTTATTTAAAGCGTTTAATTCTTGTCCAAATCTTTCTCCAGATGTCTCAGAAGAGGATAACGGCTGTGAAAATGCTCGGAACACTGAAATTTACATTCTTAAGGCTGTGGAACGAGAGCTTGAATCACTTGAATTATCTTCATGGGAGCCGAAAAATATACCGTTCTTGATCACACAAATTAAGTTCCTTCCAATCAATCGTTAGTTCTATTCTGTGTGTGTTCCGCATCTTCGAATGCGCGCGTGTGTGTGTGTGTGTGTGTGTGCGCGTCGTCAGCCTCCCTTGTCACAGGTCCCGTCCCTTTCATCAGTAATTCCCATGAAAGAGGTTTTCTTTGGTTTCCCTGTCGAACGTAGGTCAAGAGCATCTGTCGTGTCCAGTGCCGTCAACATCCCCTCCCGTCTGTCTGTGTGACTGCCTGTCACCAGCAACCCCATGACAGGTAACTGTCGTCACCTTCACTTGTCATGTGTTTAGTGACATTTCCCTTGACAAGTGTCTCTCCTCCTACCACACATATCTTTAATGATAATCCTCTCATTAACCAATCTTTCCCCTCCTTCCACTTGCCTTTTTCTGTCCTCTCTTTTCGCTCTTCCCTCATTAGTCTTATTTCTTTTTCTGTTTTCTTTCCGCCCTCATCAACTCAGGGGGCGACTTTGTTTCCCTTCGCTTCCCAAACTTCATCATCGTCCACCTTCCCTCACTGCTCAGTATTCTTCCCCCACACAGCCAGAATCCAGCACACTTTTAGGATGGTTCTAACAAATCAAGAAGATCAGTAGCTTCGAAGGCAAGAGGGAAGAAGATTAGGAGAGAATTTCACAAATTTTGCACCGAATTGAAATGTGGTTATCTTTCTTTGCCGCTTAATCTACGAGTGAAGCAAATTAACATGGCCTAATCTACGTAAATATAACTAAACTTAACTACAAACCAGTCTACATCTCGCCATTACACCTAATAAACCTGGAGTGATCTAAACCTACTCTAATGTAACCAAAACATGATTCAAATTAGCCAAGTTACTCCAGACTCACCCAAGGAGGCAAACTAACTCCCATTGTCGACCGTATTTCGTTTCCATCGTAGTCAGTGACAAGAGACTTTATATTCAAACACTTTATGGGTCCTCTGCACTACGCTTAACAGTTGTACAGAAAGGTCTCTGTACTTTATACTTGTGTGTAGTCACTTAATACTCTACCAAAATATTTGTATCTAACCCTTTCTTCCATCCCTTTCCAGCTGAATACTTTTGTTCTTTTGTTCTGCTTAGAAAATTTCGTTTCCCTTTCCTGCCCCCAAAGTGCTGGCTTTGTTCACCCAAGCGGTCAGTGGCTGTCCATCCTCAAGTGATTATATGGTCCGTGTTTCTCTTGTCCAAGCTCTTACCCTTCCAGCATGTTTCTTCTCTCTCCATAAACAACCCTCCCTTCCCTCGAACCCTCTCCCTGCACTCTCCTTCTGTCCTGTCCTTAGCCATGAGCCAATGATCGAGATTCCTCCCTCAACCACTAGAGGGTTTACGGTCGTCGGGATTCAGCGTGGGCGAAGCGCCATCACCGGTGCATCCGAACACTCTCCATTGTTTGTGGACACTTGGGGTGAGGCGCTTCATGACCAGATACTATATGTGTATCCTGGGGTCTCAACTGTGAAAAGAAGAAGGAAAAAACTGCATACACACCCATCTAAGTAAAAGCAAAAACACACATACGGTGTTCTAAGAGTATGACTTTATATAAACATTTCTATGTTTGTAGATTCCTTTCAGAGGAGGCCTAAATAAATGATTATATGAAACTAAGTTACATTCTTTCTTACATTTTTTTTATGACAAAAGCGCTGAATAACAGTTAGGTTCTAGTGCATTCCACATTACACAGAATCAGAGAAAATCTCTCCCTCACAGGCATCGACCGGTCGCATCTGTTTACCTAATGGATCATTGCTGGATCCTGTGATGTTGCCCATCCGGGTTGGGTTTTGGCGAAAAAAGACAGTCAGGCTAGATCAAGACAGCTTTTAGTTGGTTCCAAATAAAGGTCTCATCTTTCGGAATACGTAAGGACAGATAAACCAGAGGACACGACGTGAAATCAACCTAGAAATGTAAAAAAAAGATATGTAATGCAGTACTATTACAGTACAAAGTTGGTGGATGAATGGAAGAAACTGCAAGAGGATGTGATAAGTGTAAACAGCATACAGAAGTGTAGAAGGCTGCATTACAGTATATAAGAGATGGGGACCCATGACTTTAAGACTCCCTCCTCGTACAGTTCAAATAAGAAACAGAAAAAAAAAAGGTAATTATAAACGCACACACACACTTCATTTAAATTAATTCATCTGCTGTGGCGTCTGAACTCTAATAACTTGTATAAATCATTATGAGAACACGCACAGGTACTTCGAATCGCATTTGGTTCCACCTCCCTAATATACTAATTCTGATCTTCAGGTCTTTGCTACAATGCTGTGTAAATCATGAGCGAACTCTCTTCCACTAATTCTAAAAGTAATATGCTTGATGCTCTAAGTCAAACACACTCTTAAGGAGGACTTTTCACTTAATTTTCGGAGCTCTTTTTACTTCATTAACTAGAGGGCCATACAAACATTAAGAGTGTACGTGGTCTTAGAAATATCTTCAACACCTGAAGGAGGTGTTCAAGATTGACCTTAAAAGCCTTACTGGCCCCAGCAGTTGATCCTCTAAAAACCCAACTAACGAACCGACCAAACATCCTCAGTTGGCCTTCCAGTAACCTGGTGTACTCATCTTTAACCTTTCTTCCCAGGCAGGTCAAGGACCCTTGGGTAAGGCCGTGCTGGAAGATACAGCTCTTGCTTGTGGCACCCAGGGCCTCACACAAGCTTGGGATATGACAGTGACACGGTCTCTGTATCTTCTCGAATTTTTGGCTCACTTATTTAACAAAAAAAGAGTTTTTAGTCGCTGTCCAAAGTATGCAAACTGTACACTATACAATTTCCAGAATCCTTTGACTTCTACAGCCAGAATAACATGCACTAAGCAGAGCCCCACAGCTTCAATCTCTCACCACCGTTTTCTGTGCCCCGGCACACTTTCCCCAACTGAACGGTCAAAGGCACGTTCAGTCCAACGTTCAATAAAGACCGAATGAGCACAGCTTCACCACACTCGCAGCAAAACCCATACCACAGTAGATAATCGTATAATTTGCCTCTCACGCCATCGAACCATCTTCCACATATCATTCATTCAGTCTATGCATACACAACTCCAATTCTCCTCACTCCGTCTATCTTTTACTTCGATGTCTACATCCTACAATACAATCCCATCGCTGCAGAGCCCTGAATCCAAATCATCCGATTGCAGCCACACATACTGCGTACACACCACCTCTGCTCTACCTTCAACAGGACCACCTGGTCAGTGACGGGGACGACTAACAGGAGTGACCAGCACGTGGCCACTGACGGGAACGACCAACGGGAGTGACCAGCACGTGGTCACTGACGGGAAGAACCAACAGGAGAGACCAGCATCTGGTCAGTGACGGGAACATGGGATAAAAACACGAGACAAACACCCGTACACCTTTTTTCAGATGCTCGAAGCTTCCCTATCCTGAACCAAAGTGGGATGTAACCACTTATTTAGGAGCACTTGAGAAGACGTTCTCTCAAAAGGCAGAGCTAGCGAGCAGGGCAAAAGAAAATAACCGTAGAGTTACGCATACCGAGATCGTGCGAGTAACGTGCTGTCGGGTGTTAGTGTATGACACGGAGAGACTGTGTATGTCTGTGGACTGGAAGCCAGCAGCCCACGTGTGGGTGAGGCAGAAAGGAAAGAAAACGACCTGGGCCAAACGAGTGATGGGTGAAGACAGAGAGAGTTATCAGAGACAGAAAATGGAACAGAGAGGGGAGAAAAGAGAAGGTCGTACGAGAACTAAGGGAAGAAACGAGACACATGGGAGATAGAAAAATTAGTCATCTGGAAGGAGAAAGAAAATTAAAAGTTCAGGAAATAAAAGAGGGTCACCACGAGGGAAATTACAGTAAAACAGGGAAGGTAGGCAATCATCTGAGGGCTGGGACACTGATAGGGCGAGGGGAGAGAAGGGAGAGAGAGAGAGAGAGAGAGAGAGAGAGAGAGAGAGAGAGAGAGAGAGAGAGAGAGAGAGAGAGGAGAGAGAG
>JAYMFT010141817.1:0-12806 GCA_038088735.1 Panulirus argus
CACCAGTATGGCTTCCTTAAGGCGAGATCCACTGGTGATATTCTTTCCTATCTTACTAATGTCTGGTCATCATCCCTGAAAGATTTTGGGGGGGTGATATGTAGTTGCCCTTGACATATCTAAGGATTTTGATAGGGTGTGGCATTGGGGTCTCATGTCTAAGATCCCCTCTTTTGGCTTCCCTCCCTGACTTTGCTCCTTGATATCTAGCTTCCTCTCTGGCCAATCTATCTCTGTGGTTGTTGATGGATCAGCATCCTCCCTTTTCTCCAATGACAGCAGTTTCCCTTAAGGGTCTGTTGTGTCCCCTACACTTTTTCTCCTTTTTTTCAACGAGTTACTCTCTTCCAAGACCCAATTTCTACCCACCTCTCTATTGGAAACTCCTCACAACTCTCGCTTCTCCTTTGACAGTTCTGTAATTCCACCTCTCAACTTGATGAACATACTTGGCATTACTGTAACATCCACTCTCTCTTAGAAACCCAACATTATGGGAATAGGTAAGTCTGCCTCTAAGAAACTGGGTGTCCTGTTTCTTTTCTGAACAGTTGCTCCATTTATACAAAGGACTGATTCGTCCTTGTATGGAGTACTGCTCTCACCTTTGGGGTGGTTCTAGCTCTGTTTCCTTACTTGACAGAATTGAGTCGAAAGCAGTCCGACTTATAAACTGTTCCAGGCTAACTTTTAACTTCCAAACTTGACCCCTTTGCCTTACGTCACAATGTTTGGTCACTTTCTCTCTTCTATATGTATTACTTTGGCTTTTGCTCCTAACTAACTAAAACTAACTAACTAACTAGGGCCCTTATTGCTGTGGATAAAAATTTAAAGGGTAAATTACGGGTCAAAAGAGAGCATTTCCTTACTGAAAATACTGATTTCTAACTAACCTACACAACGTATTTCCATGTGGATTTGGAAGACTTCCACATTTGTTTATCATTTATGTTAATGAGTTTATAATGCATAAAAAATCATTATAAAGCACTCAGTTCTGTTAAGGTACACAGGAGTGGCATGAATATGCTTGCAATTCATGAAATTTTCTCTGAGTTTTCAAAATTTTAAGGGTTAAGAATTTTCCAATTAAATAGGTCAAGTAACTTTAGCTTCTGCTGGATGAGCACAGGGAGGAGGGTAAATATTAACTCCTGAGGCTTATTTCCTGCTGGATAATCAAATTGAGGCTTTCTTTCACTCTACTGCATCCTCATTACTTTACATTTGAATTTCAATGATCATTTCTTTTTTTTTTTTTATGTTGAAGGCTCCAGTCACGGACAAAAGTCCACATCAAGGCTGGGCCCTAATTGAAATATAGAGAAAATTAAGAAAGGGGGAAAAACAGACAGAGAAAGTATTTACAAATTTTTGAGAAAGTGAAAGTCTCTTGAAATGAGCCAGGTCATAGTTATTGGGAAAGACATGAGAAGGTAGAGAGTTTAAAGTTGCTCAATATTACTACTGACATTTTTTTCTAATATCTCATCTTTTCAAGCTTCTGCTGCGAAATAGCATCGGGAACAGGAGAATAAGCATGTGAGTAAAAATCCTCTCTTAGCTCTTTCATACATTCTTAATTTTTGGGAGTAATATTACAAGTCCCCACTATCTCTTAGTTGCCTAAGGTACACGAGTGGCATTTTTTCCCCTATAACCAGGGATATAACTACCGGTACATGTACCATAACATTATTAGTCAACTTGCCAAGACGTTTAAAAATTTACCCTTATTTTCCCCACCAACTGGCAGAGCCGTAACGTAACGTCCAATATCATCAAGATACGTTGCAGCCACTGATGAGTTGTGACAGAAGAGGGACGGACGGACACAAGGACAAAGACAGACACAGAAGGCCAAATAATAGAATTCCCTATTCAGCTGCCAACAAAAACATCTGGTGTGGGCTGCATCCTGACCGGTAAAACACGTGTGCGTGACAGCTTTTGATTCCGTCCCGGCAACTTATCCTGCTTAGGTAACATTATACACCAAGGATAGGAGTCTTCGGTGCTACATATACTAACGCGGTAAGTTCGTTGGCAAGGGCGTAGCGCTACTTTGATCATTCCTTTAGTGACTATTTCGCCCGTGAAGTGCAAAAGGCAATGCACTTTATAATACAATGACTAACTGGATAAAAAATCACATTAAGTTATCAAGACTATAACACACACAATTACACACGAATATAATCCTATATTCTACTCGCTATTTAAAACTTTAAACTACCTAAAAAGTTATCGAGTCTAGAATTTTCCTCAAAAATAACCGTGGAGCAGTTTCAGGGAAGCTCACAAGGATACCCGTCAGGAGAAAACAATAGCGCCCTACGACAACAGACTTATCGCTTTCCACAGCTGGTGTCCGCACCCTCCCCCACCCACCATACCGACACATACCTCAGCTCCCATACGTGCAGGCAGGTTCAGGGCTGCAGCGCGTCGCCGCCATCACCCCTAACGTCGTCATCACGTATGCCGCTACAAAGTTCCAGTCTTCTGCTAACCTGACATCAATGTTTCCTACTTCCCTCGCAGTATGCAATAGCTCTGAAGCCATTTCTTAATTGCTAAAGATATTCATCTTCTTCAGGATTCATAAATCTGAAGATTCATAAATACTGACCGTTCACAATGCCAAAAATTTCAAGTATATAAGAAACATTTCTTTCATTTCCTTGGGCTTTCGTTATTTATCAGGTTCATATTTACTATGCAGTCTCACGTGTGCACTGACGAATACACATGCATATCTACAGTCAATTACCGTAAGTTGTATAACGTTAATCATTTCATTAAGAGGGTACTACTGGACATTTTTTTGTCTTTATTGATAACTTAATCATTTAATTCCTATGCCGTTTTATGCAATTCATTCCACCAAATATATCTTTCACCTTAAATGAGACTACATACACGTGCAATATATCTTATCGTTGGACTGAGATAAATTGCGTAAAATGTATGAGACAAGTCCATGTGTAGACCTTGACGGGTGGGTACATCACCATGTGGCGAGGAGTTACCAGAGTCGAGGGCAATCCATCTCCGGTGATGTCCAGGCGATAAGGAATTCGAGAACAGACAGCAAGATACACTGGAAGATCACTAACACAGCCTTAAAGTAGTGCGTGGAGGAAGTAAAGACCCCAAGGAAATACTCCCGAGCATCCTAGTGGCACAACATACAACAAATATCAAACATTCTAGTACGGCAGAGCCTCCCACAGGCAACTTTGTAGAAGAAAGGCCACGAAACCAGCGTTAAGTTAGGTACGATGTTCCATGCTAAATGTCAAGGATAATTAGGTGGGCGCTTTTCAAAATTGCTTTTAAGGAATTTATATTATAAGTCGGTGCATATTTCTTGTTTTCCAGGACAGGTTCAAAAGCGATCCTACACGCTTAATTATAAGAAAACTGCTCCCCAAGATAAGACATAATCTGGTCATAGCTACTAAAAATAACAGTGTGTATTACGATATATGATTTTTTCTGAACTCTATAAATAGCAGTCATGCAAAGGTGACGAGTATTGCCTAAAACTATTACAAGATATTGTACATGTGAAGTTCCTTGATAAGTTCCACCTTCCTATGTCTTTTGACTTTTTGCAGTTGTTTAATGTTAAGGAACAGAGACTGACATACGGAGCAGCTCACTTTTACCCTTTGCCTCAGACCAGCAAACATACTCTGCATGTTTACTGAGGGCAAACAACGGTACACGAAGGACGAACATGTACGTGGGCACAACCCTGAAATAACGTATGGTCGTCCTGACTGACGAAGAATTATCACAAGAAGAAGGAGGAGACAGAAGCGTATATATAACATGAGTGCAAAACACGGGTCTCAGCACGTAACAAAACACTATGAAGAAACCACGTGTGTGAAGCAAATAACATCTTAATGAAAAATATTAGCACGCAAAACAATTTTACTGACAAAGAACAAATAACTTCCATATCAGGTGGTGTATGCAGGGCAATCTGTGGATAAAGAAAAGATCAAGAAACGACCAATAACAGCTGGGGAGCTGGCATAAAAACAATATGACAGGAAGGCCACTTATATGCGAGTTAATATCAAACAATCATACTTGCGGAATAAAATACTCAAAATGTGTAATAAAAATACTTAATAACAAGTACAAGTATGAGGGAAAACAGGAAGCGATGCACAGCGGACCAGACAATGAGCAAAATAAACAAAAGTGATAAAGGATGAGACGGAGAGGGAAAGTGAGCGCGCGGGGAGGGAAAGAGGCGCGACTACTGCCCTACACAAGGCCCACGGGGCTAGCTGACCGCCTCCCTCCCCATAACAATGAAACATACAAAAACGCATAAGGATTAGCATACAAAGGTGAACCGTCTGCGTGCCTTGCCACTTTTGATAACTCGCCTTTACACACACACAAGATGGCGCCACGATAACATCCGAGATGAAAGTGGGGCACATGTGACGAAAGATGAGGGCAGCGGCAACTGCAGCCTTGAGCACTGGAGAGAAAGCTCCCAAACAGTAGCAGGGAGGGCGTGGCTCACACAAGTGCACTTCGAAAATGAATTGACCAAGGGGTTCTCTGCTTAACGAAACTACCTGGTATAGCATAAAATTGACCTAAACTCACCGCTTAAACTTAAAAATATTGTAACTATATATAGGAGAGAAAGAATACTTCCCACGTATTCCCTGCGCGTCGTATGGGACTAAAAGGTTATATTTCTATACAGGATGTGCGCCTCTCAAGAACACTCATGAAATTCAAAATCTTCGTTTTGAAAACATGTAACACGGGAAGGCGTATGAGGCCGGGACCGTGTACCCTGGATGGCTCAGACGAGTCAATTTTCTTCCATCTTTTCATTGTTTTAAGGGAGTTACATTCCTCCGGTATTGAAGATGTATGGAAGGGTGTGCGACCAACGACCCTCTGGAAACGTTATTGAGAGGTGACCTTAGTTGTATAAATGGAACTTTAGTTTCAAAATGCTGTCTAGGGTGATTTTTGGCTTACTGAAGACCGATATATACTGCTTTTTTAGTACTTCGTTTACCTCCTTGTTCTATGAACTCGCCCTCTTTCAAGTCGGCCAATGGTACTTGATTGTTTTTTTAAAATTTTCTGTAAGATAAACTTTTATATATAGATACTGCCCTTCCTACAGGCGTTTTGACATATATTTCTATGAATTTCGTAGGATCAATCTCCGTTTTAAGTTAGCTGTGGTCCTCTAGAGGTCTGCAACTCGTTTCCATCCATAAAGACAGCTGCTCTCGGCAGTTTTTGAGTTCTTTTTCCTGGAACATGTTTCGTGCATGTCGCAGAGTGCTTTCCAGACATTATTCGGGTGTTTTGCCACTCAAGAGAGACTCCCACTGTACCGACTAGTTGCTCACTGTTTATTTCTACTAAACTTATGTGTACAGTTCATAAAAACAATTGCTTTATTCGCTCCTAAGGTAATATATATGTGCATTGTCGTCTGAGTACAGTACATGAGACTGAGATGCTTGTCTTGACAGCTACATTATTTGCGATAAGCAGATCCAATTACTGTTCTTTCTGGTTGGTACAGTTATCTGCATACTAGTATGGGCGAAGCTCTGGCCATCTGAGGAATTTCCTTTCGTGCAACTGTTAGTCTGAACGATTTCCAGGAAGTTCTCGGCTACCACGATGTCATGTACTGACTTCTAATAAGGAGTAATAACGTGAACTCCATTTGGAACTGGGTTTCCAAGAATCTCATGGCCAGAGTTCAAGTTCTTCAATTATTCTATTGAGTCCAATGGTTCTGCGTTTGATGAGAACAAGTATTTTTCAGTTTTCTTAACCAACAATTTCACTTCACTTTTCAAAGTTTCAATAATTTGGGTTGTTTATAAACAAGCCTGTAACATACTCGTGTAATCCAACTCCGCCTCAGGCATAGGTTGTAACCCGGCATCTGCAGCACACTGTCCGTGTGTGTCCTCCTCAACACGAGCTGCGAACACGGTATTTGACTAAACGGGCTTCACCACTTTTGAGAAATCCGTCAGCTGTGCACGATCCAAGTTCCTGTGTGTTGGCCAACACGAAGGATGGTATCTTTTTTTTCTCAGTTCGCCAGGATGACCGAGTTTATCCAATGCTACTGTGTGTTTTCAGTTCCTCCATCTTACCGGGGTCAGTTTAAGACAGTAAGGGATCAGGTTACAGTAGTGGGGTTCAGGTCACAGCAGTGGGGTTCAGGTCACAGCAGTGGGGATCAGGTCACAGCAGTGGGGATCAGGTCATAGCAGTGGGGATCAGGTCACAGCTGTGGGGTTCAGGTCATAGCAGTGGGGATCAGGTCATAGCTGTGGGGTTAAGGTCATAGCAGTGGGGATCAGGTCACAGCTGTGGGGTTCAGGTCACAGCAGTAGATCAGGTCACAGCAGTGGGGATGCTTTTCATTTGTTCTCTTTCTTTCAGTTCGACCCGTTCTTCGTCTGCCATTACATCTTAACCTAAAACATTTCTGATATTTACTTCTCGCTGTTTCAGTTGGCTATATTGTGGTTGATGTTCCTTTTGAAGGTGTATGAGGTGCTCTTCCTACCATACGGTGAGCCTTACAGTATCCATTAAAACTCTATCTTCTCTGTGTGATAAATTGCACTTTCTAGGGCAATAGAAGCTACAGCCGTCTTCAAACGGACACTTGTCTTTATCAAACATGTCAAGTTATTTTATTGGGTGTTACACACTATCCCCTATATGGTCTGCCACACTTGCTCAGCACCATATAACGGCATATACCCCCTTTATATTCTGGGTGGTGCCTCTTGGTACGGGGCGTCGATGGGACGTAAAGAAGGGCAGAAACGACAGAACAGACGGGGCCAAGACAACTTGCGGGGTCAAGGATGAAACGAAAATGGGCTCGAAGTCTTAAAGTGAATGGTTCTCGCGATGGAGACTACTCTACGGATGAAGAATAGAGATGGAAAATGCTATAGGGAAGGAGACTGCTCTAGGGATGGGGACAGGGTCGGCCACGGCCATCAGTAATGATGGAGACGAGCAGGAGCTGCAGAACAAGGATGGAAAGAAGGAAATGGTAGGGAACAGCGACAGTAGCACGGGTGGGGATGGAATGGTAACTGGGACGTGAAAATCGCTGACGAAAGTGATGGACCATGAAGAGAGGGAGAGAGGTGAGTGGAACAGGGCGGGAGAAGAGACAGTGCCAAGTGGGCACGATGATCGCAGCAAAAGAAGAGCAAGTTTGTTTGTGTGGAATGATGGAGAAGTGGGGAACGGGCCTGGTACAGGCAAGGCAAAGACAGGACGCAGCAAGTTCGATCACAGAGACGAGGGCCAACCGTACAGGGAGGGGAAGAGCACCAGGGGAGTCGCAGTGCGGAACGAAAGGGGGTGTAAGTAAGGGGAAGGCACCAGGGGTGCGGCAGAAAAGAAATAAGGGGGTGTAAGTAAGGGGAAGGCTCCTGGGGTGTGGCTGAGCAGGATGAAGGGTGGGGAGGGTAAGTAAGGGGAGAGCAGCAGGGGTGTGGCAAAGCAGGACCAAGGGGGTTGGAGGCCATGGAAGGTTGGGCACCCACCCGCTGCTACTCTGGCACAGACAAAAACCCGTCCACTTGGCCTTTAGCTTCAGCGGGCAAGCCTCTCCAATGCACTATCCTCAGATACCCGCCTGTGCCTTCACTAGACCCGATTATACACCTCTCACGGCAAGCATAGCCAATTCCAAGCCTCACTGGACCTGTGTAACAAAGTCTATGGTCCAGCCCAGCCACTGGCCCTACTGTCAGTAGTCATTCTAAGCGTGTACCCTGCCTGACCCAAGTGCCCCACTCTTACTTAAACTGTACCCACCTCTGCCCTCATTCAGTCTATTTACCCGCCTTTGTCCTCACACGGACAAAACTCTCGTCCCTCCGCTTTCCCGTATCCTCCCGGCCTCACCGCATCTTTTTCGACTGTATTCCTAACGTTACATAACCCGTTGTTTATCCTTCCAGCCTGACAACTGTACATGCCCGGCAAACCTCACCACACCACTGCACATTTCCCTACCCTCAACCCACCTTCCTCCCGTATGACATGTATTACCTTCCCCCCATTGCCTCAAGAATGTTCTGGCTTTCTCCCTCTTAACCCAGCAATTAGCTTACCATCCTTCATCCATATGCAATACCCCGAGCCTCCCAACCCACTGTCCTACTCTCATCAGACCAATGGATTCGCCTCACCACAAGCAGGAAAGAATGTCATCTGTTCACCATTCATTGAGGACACAGTGTTGGTCATCCGAGAGAAACCAGCGAGTTTCAGTGTGTCCGAGAAAGTACTAACTGGACATACTGGAAAACGTCAAAGCTCTGGCAATATACTAAGAAGGACCAGGGTGTCTTCTTTCTTCGGCAGGAGTGAACCACTGCACGTTTCCAGTATAGACGAGCAGGTGCAGGCACAAGCTTGATTTAACAGTGCTGCTCTTGAGGCTGAGATGTAGACGTGCAAGCACATGAACAAGCTGGGAAGCATTCTCCTCAAAGGCATGACCAGAGAAACCATCCGGTCTGCATGACTTACAATCTCCAAAAAGAGGGATGCCTTTTGCTATATGTGATAAGATAATAAAATAGAGTAAAGGTCAGTGGCTAACTACGAAATAAATCTGCCGAAGGAATCTAGGGATTATCTACTCTCGTATGGTAGGAAAGAGAGCCCACGAGAGAAGCTTTATTTGTGTAGAGACAGCTTTAATGTCGTCTGTAAGGAATAAATAAAAGGCGGATTAGCAGTTGCTGGAGATATTCCAGGGTGCGGAAAAAAAGAAAATCAGAAACAGAAAACGAGAGGTCACCACAATTTCTTCTTCAAGGAGCAAAATGTTTGATCTCACGAACGGCCGACCTGCTACCATTCCTAACAGAATAGTCACACGAGAGGAATGATTCCCTACAGCTGGACCTAGTCTGTAAGGACCCAAAGCAGGTTGATCAAGTCATGGACATCTTCAAAATATATTGTTAAAGGGTAGAGCGAATAAACGCGCGCAGCAATGACGCACAATATGTGTTCTGCACACACAGAAGCCATAAATAAGAAAGACCAAACAGTCATTCCAAGGACAGACGGCAGACGAGGAAATACCACAGATCACTTCACTGAGCCTTCCTCTCGCTCTACAAACGACGTTCACATGAGGGCACGGTAGGAGAAAACAGCTGCCAAAGGCGTGGTCGGAAGATGCCTGCGGGATGAGTGTACAGTGACAACGTGCGGCGTTGGAAGGGAAAAAGCGATGGAAAGTGTGAGAGGCTTGGTGGCACGAACCAGACACACGAGCAGGACTTGTCCCACATCGTTAGCAAGAAAAAAATAAACAGGTCTCACTGCCCCCGTTATCAGTGAGGTAAGACTCGAACCATTCCCTGTGATGTACTCAACCTTGGCTCCCCTCTTGGGTCGAAGAGTAGTGAAGGATACGATGACTTCAGAACAACCAGAAATATAAGAGAAGCCAACGAAAACAGCACCCGTTAATACATTAATTCTCAGCCAGATGGCATCAAAGTCAGTAGATTTAAGATCCAGAAGGCTTTTATGTCAATACTGGCTGCACACGTTCCAACCTTGAGGGGAAGATGGCGATCCATATGAAAGAGACAAGAGAAGGTCCAGTGAAAGCATCACTGTAGAGGTGAGTGTAAGTCTTCCTTCGAAGCACACATCATAGCAAATCTCTCTGACACACCCACTTTCTTTCCCTCGGGGTCATTCCCGGGCTTAAAGCGCGGAGAGAAAGCTGGTGTAGTACCTCCTCCCGCCTAGTGTAAGCGTTCTTCACGTTTTTCAGCTTAAAACCCGACTCATGATCATGATATGTGAGCCAGAAAGTTCATAAACTGGTAACTGAACATTCATTTATATCCAGGCCGCACACTCCAGCCACAGTCTTTTAAGTGGCAAGGTTTGCCAGGCGGCTACGCCCGCTTTCCAGGCCTGGTCATGAACTGGACGGCCGTGGAGGATGGCCATCATGATGTTTGTCTTCCGCTTGTGTGCCTGCATGACCAGCCTACCTCCTGCATGTGGCTCTCTTCTTGTCCTCACTACCCTGCCCGATGGCGTACCGCAAGGCCTGCCCCTCCCTCAATGAACACAATACCGCTTCCACTTTCTTGAGATATATGGTATTTGTGTGTTTATGAAGGGAAGGAAACTGTGAGTGAAAATCTCCGCAAGACTATGAATGTGTGCAATTACCTATCTATACTGTAAGGGGAAGGAGTTCTTCACTCTTGGGGCTCCATTTCTCGAACATTTTCTCTTATCATACAACCCTTCAAACTTTTGAACGTTGTGTGCTTTGACGATGTCAAATTTCAGTTTATTTCATTCGACCACCATTCCTACACTAAAAAAGGACATCTTTCCATCTTCTTTTATCAAACTACTTGCTCAATCTAATGTTATGTCCACTGGTTGTTCAGTCCTTACATCTTTCGAAGAATTGTTCATTGTCAACGTTATCAATCTGAATTGAAATCTTTACAGTTTGTCATTAGGTCACTCCTTACTCTTCTCTCTTTCAAGGAGGGCAAAGTTGAGACTTCTAGCCTTTCCTTATAACTCAGCTCTCTTAATTCAAGTACCATCTTTGTTGCTCTCGTATAAGCCTTCTCTGTCAGAATGTCATTTATTTAGGAGGCGTGACCAAACTTGAAAAGCATATTCTAGTTTTGGTTTGATGTAGGACGTGAGCAGCTTGCTGAATAATCCCTTATACATATACTTGAATATCTGCCAGAAAACATTTAAATACATCTTCTAAAAGAATGGATTAAAGGGCAATATTTTTCTCCATAACACACAAGCAGAAGACGTGTAAGTTTACTGAATTCAAATATCTTTTGAAGATGTACATAGTTTACAAGGTGCAATATGCTTCAGCCAGTATCATATGTACACACACACACACACACACACACACACACATACACACCACTGTGTCACAATATACCTGAGCATGACAGGAATATACACTACTGTAGCACACCATACTTCAGACACCTTTATAGGTACAAACACTACTATACCACAGTATAACCTTACACATCATTACAGGCACAGACACACTCTACTGTACCACAAGAACATATCTCTGAAGGAGACCATAATATCCAATGGACGTGTAGTTCAGCTCGGGATCTTTACAATTTCTTTAAGACACGATGAAAATGGAATTAGAATCAATGTAATTTACGTGGGTGTCAACAGTAATAAGAGATGGAGCTGCGACACTCGTCATGCGCTTGGGAGAGCTCTAGACTTTTTATCTGATTATACATCGTCATGCATACAGACGCAATCTGTTACACGATAATGAGTTACATGTGCCCCTAGGGGGAGGGGGGGGGAGCCATGCCTCACATCTCAAGGTCATGCACACACATCCCCAAACCCCAAGCACTCAAGCGTGAAGGTTTAGGAATTTGAGCACCTCGGGCTGGGCCCACAGTCCGGGCCCCGCCCCTCCCCGCCCGTGTCGCTACAAATCCAGTGTTCTCATGACACGTCCCTCGCCGTCATCACACGGCCAGAGGCGCTCTCTCCACACTCTCTCACCTGCAACCTGGACGTCTCTCACAACCATTACCGAGCTTTACCAAGAATGACACGAACCTTTAACGACAGATAACTTTTAAAATACAATTTTCACATGTAATGTCACAGCGGCACTTTCTAGTAAGAATTCTAAAAATAAATAATTTAAGACATTACTATATTTTTTTTCTATATGAAACAGGTTAGAGGAGATGATCATACGTGAGTAATTACCCATGGCAGTCTAATGAAAAAAAGTAACAAACATTCTCTGTACATAACAGGATGGCTAACCTTGATCAATATTACTGGATAATCCATCATAAGAAACTGACAGTAATAAACGAGATGATTACTCTTGTCTTAATAACACGAGAGGAGGTGGAGTGGTGGTTCAGGATGTGTGAGGGAACCCTGCTGGCAGCAGCGTCCACTACAGACGTCTGGGCGAGAGATAATGCTGCCTCACACAACACCAACACGAGAGAATTTGAGTCATGCAGCAGCGAGGGGCGTGTGCCCGCAACCCTCTGCGCTACGGTATGGCGAGAATGTCATCGAGTTAATTTGTGCTACAGTCTGTTGCTGCTTGACACTGAACCAGACTGCTGTGGCCTGGCCGGCAAGTGGGTCATCTTGAAAATACTTGGAAAAACCGAACACTTACAAACCATGGAGGTAGAAAGACACACACACACACACACACACACACACACACACACACACACACACACACACAGAGTAGTAATATGACCAACCAACCCATAAATCAACTTGACTTTAACAATCAAAGTTATCTAAATACAAGATCTTTCGTACTGTCATTCCAGAACATGACGATATAACGATATGAGGTTCAGGGTCTTCAAAGGGCAATGATTTATTATACAAGGCTTGAGTGTATGGAGTACCAACATAAGTGGTGTAGTGCATGGGGGCAGAGGACCTGTCTTCAGGTGAAGCTGGTGCACTGAAGAAGACGCCTAGCGCGGCTCTGGAGACCACTGGGGAGGTGACCAGCCAATGTTTACCGATCACGGGTAAGTTGTCAACCCGTCGTGCACCGCGCTGCCGCCCTTGGCTATGATGGCCACACCTCTGCACGCATCCCTACGGTTAGCGTTACAAGCATATATATATATATATATATATATATATATATATTTTTTTTTTTTTTTTTTTTTTTT
>JAYMFT010141828.1:0-12806 GCA_038088735.1 Panulirus argus
GGGAATGTTACACTCCAGTGTAAAGTTTGTTTGTGAAACACCACAATGTTTAAGTAAATTAAATGCTGGGGATAGGGGAGAAAGAATTCTTCCCACGTATTCCCTGCATGTTGTAAAAGATGACTAAAAGGGGAGGGAGCGGGGGGTTGGAAATCCTCCCCTCCTGTTTTCACTTTTCCAAAAGAAGGCACAGAAAAGGGGGCCTAGTGAGAATTATTTTCTCTATGGCTCAGTCCTCTGTTCTTAACGCTACCTCGCTAATGCGGGAAATTGCGAATATGTATAATATATATATATATATATATATATATATATATATATATATATATATACCCTAGCCTGAGCCAGGTACCCACTCTATTGACCAACCCATAGGGGTAGATGAACAGCTGAGTTGACTATGGACCGACTGCCGTAACCTGGATTCGAACCTATGAGCTTCGACATAGGCGAGCGGCCCGTGAATGCGTCACGGTTGGGAACGCTATCCGTTACACCACGGGAGTCCGTGTCGTGGAGTTGTACTAAAACGATCGCACTGTCCATCGTAAGATTTTTGCACTGTTAAGTTCAAGGGTCGTGCTGTCGTATTCAAGGGTCGTATCGTCGTGCTCAAGGGTCGTACCGTCGTGCTCAAGGGTCGTACCGTCGTGCTAAAGGGTCGCACCGTCTTGCTCAAGGGTAGTACCGTCGTGCTCAAGGGTCGTACCGTCGTGCTCAAGGGTCGTAGCGTCGTGTTCAAGGGTCGTACCGTCGTGCTCAAGGGTCGTACCGTCGTGCTCAAGGGTCGTACCGTCATGCTCAAAGAGGCTGAATTGCTGGTCTGACAAGCAACATCTCTCCCTCTCCCTCCATCGTCGCATGACCGTCATTCAAGTTTCTCTCGTCATGCACAGGCTAGAGGGGAAAATGAGGTTTCCATGCATGATGAATGCTTGCCATGAGGCTATGCATAGGTGCTTCCTGCTATGCAGAGGTGCTTCCTGCTGGGATCATGCAAGAGTGCTTCCTGTGAGGACCATGTATTGGGTGCTTCTTGCCATGGAGGCAATGCATCGTCAGGCACAGGTCAGCACATCAAGCACAAGATGGCAGCACTCCAGTCTAAACTCTAGCTGGTAAGCTGACAATCCAGCTGAAGCTTTGTGTGTGGTGATAACTCCAGTCTAAGCTTATTCTTTGGTGCTGGAAGTCGTTTGGGCATAATCTGTAGGGCTGACAGTTCAGCTTAGGTTTGTGGTGCTACCAGCTTCGTTTGAGCTCAGCTGACTGTGCCAGTTTAAGCTTAGTCTGTGGTGCTGACAGCCCAGTTAAAGCTTTGTCTGTGGTATCAAGGATTTAGTTTGAGCTCAAGATGTAGTGCTGACAGTCCTGTTTATGTTGAAGTACAGATGCTGACATTCCAATTTAAGCTTAGTACGTGTGGCTTACAGTCCAATTTTAGCTCAGACTGAAGTGCTGACAGTCTAGTTCATTGCTGTCTGTGGTGTTGACAGTCCAGCCTAACCTCAATCTGTTGGGCTGACGTACCGGTCTGAATTCAGCTCTAGAGCTGACAGCCTAATGCAGTGGGCAGCCTGTGGGCTGACAGTCTAGTTTTAGGCAAGCCAGTGATGCTGACAGTCCAGCTGAAGCAAAAGTTGTGGTGCTGCGCTGACAGGTCATTTAGCTTCGTGTCAACAATACAGTTATTCTGGTGACAAAGGTACACTTAGCTTCGTGACGACGGAATAGTTAGCTCGATGACAACGGTACGTTTAGCTTGGTGGCAACGGTAAAGTTAGCTTGATGACAATGGTACAGTTAGCTTGGTGACAACCTTACAGTAAGCTGTGTGACAAGGCATAGTAAGCTTGATGGCAACGGTACAATTGGCTTAGTGACACCAGCGCCACTTACTTCAGTGGCGATCTAAACAGGACTCCCAGTTTCTTAGATACAGTCTTAGCTAGTTCCGTATTGTGGGGGTTTCCAAGACAGAGTGGATGTTACAGTAATACCAAGTATGTTCACCGAGTCAAGAGGTGGAGTTACGGAACTGTCAAAGGAGAAAAGGAAGTTTGTGAGGAAGGAATCTTCGATGGAGAAATGGGTGGAAACTGGGTCTTGGAGGCATTGAACTTAACCATAGATATCCTATCCAAGTCTGAGTTTATTGAGGAAGCTGTGTTAAGACGAGATGCAGATCGAGTGAGAAAAGAAGGAGCAGAATTAAAAGATGTGGAGGAATGCAGAGATGAGTCGTCAGCGTAAGAGAATATTTGGTTACCCGTGAAAGAAAGTCGCCGATAGAAAGGAGAAAACAGTGTAGGAGACAGGACAGAACCTTGAGGGACACCGCTATTGATGGAGAAAGAGGGAAAGGCAGATTCATCAAAAACCACGGAGTTAGATCGTCCAGAGAAGAAGTTAGATATGAAGGAGCAATTTGCGGGGAAAGAAGCCAAAAGAAGGGAGCTTAGAGATGAGGTCCCTACGCCAAACCCTGTCAAAAGCTTTGGTATGTCAAGGGCAACTACATATGACTCCCTAAAATCTTTCATGGATTATGACCAGACATTAGTAAGATAGGAAAGAATATCACGAGTGGATCTCGCCTTACGGAAGCCATACCGGTGATGAGAGAGAAGACTGAGATTTTCGAGGTGTCTAAGGATATGTGAGTTGAGGAGGGATTCAAAAACTTTGGAAATGATAGATGTCAAAGCAACAGGAAGATAGTCAGAGGGGTCAGAACGGTCACCCTTCTTAGGGATGGGATGTACCAACGCATGTTTCCGAGAAGAAGGAAAAGTTTTGATTTTTTAAACAGAAACGGAATAGACGAGCAAGCGCAGGTGCAAGTTCCGAGGCACACTCAGAACACGGGAATGGATGCCATCAGACCATAAGCCTTGCTTGTGTCCAGAGAGAGCAGTGCTTTTTGGAGTCCGAAAAGAGATTACGGGAAGAGTCATAGGATTAGTAAGAGGAGCATCAAGGGGTAAGGGAATGTTAGAGTCATCCAAGGTGGAGTTAGAGGAGAAACGGGAACCAAAGAGAGTTCCTCTGTCAATTGGAGAGACAGCTATAGTACCGTCAGAACGGAAAAGTGAATGAAAGGTGGAGTGACAGAAGTTACTAGCGATGCCTTTAGCTAAAGACCAGAGAGACCTATCAGTAGATGACGAGGAGAGGTTATCCCATTTCCTTTGGATAAACACATGCACTTTACTTAAGTATGATTGTTCAATGTCTTTGATAATACTGTTCAATGTCTTTACTAACATTTTTCCTTATCTTTATCAACAATGTATATATTATCTTTACTAACACTGTATATTAACTTCATAGACGCTTTCCATTTCCCACATCCTCATGGCTACTCATGTCAAGACGTGACCATATAAGTAGAAATTCGTTTGCATTTGCTGTTAAAAGTCTGGAGAGGAATGTAGCGAGTTTGTGCATGACCGACTGTGTGCATGAGAACGCATGAATATTTGCATGCGCAGTGCTTGTGCTCTCTGAAGGTTGTTTAAAGCTTAGAGCTCAGCTTGGCTGGGTTTTTGTCCAAGTTATATCTAGGTGAAAAACTAAAGAGCTGAATGTGACTGGGTTTTGGTAAGCTTCAAGGTGAATGTGATGGGGTTTTTTGTAAGGGCCTAGAGCTGTGTGTGAGATGCTGTGTAAGTCTTAGAGCTGTGTGTGTGGCATGGTTGTGTAAATCTTAGAGCTGTGTGTGGCATGGTTGTGTAAATCTTAGAGCTGTGTGTGGCATGGTTGTGTAAATCTCAGAGTTGTGTGTGTCATGGTTGTGTAAATAGAGCTGTGTGTGGCATGGTTATGTAAATCTTAGAGCTGTGTGTGGCATGGTTGTGTAAATCTTAGAGCTGTGTGTGGCATGGTTGTTTAATCTTAGAGCTGTGTGTGGCATGGTTGTGTAAATATTAGAGCTGTGTGTGGCATGGTTGTGTAAATCTTAGAGCTGTGTGAGTCACGGTTGTGTGTAAATCTTAGAGCTGTGTGTGGCATGGTTGTGTAAATCTTAGAGCTCTGTTACAGTGTTGCCAAGATAAGTTGACTGGAATTACTTACAACCTACGTATGAAACCCCTACCAAGCATAAAGTGTAAATATTGTAAACTGTAAATCTTCCCTGTAACGTTGCCAGACGTTGCCATCTGAGAGGTAACACTGGGTTATGCCATAATGACCTTTAGGTGACCCCAGAAGGAAAGGTCAAAGTCGCTGAGCACGTGACCTCGGGGGTAGGAGGGGGGGGAGTGGAAGGAGTAGTCCATCTGTCAGAATATTACTAGAGATTCTGTAGTTCTTACAACGAGGTAGATATACTTAGGGTACATTACAGAGCTATATTACAGGGCCACTGTACTCAGGTTATATAATATGGCTACTGTACTCGGGTTATATTACATGGCCACTGTAATCTGGTTATAATACATGGCCACTGTGTTCTGGTTATATATATTACAGAACTATAGTACAGAGCCTCTGTATCCAGGTTATATTACAGAACTGTATTGAAGGTCCACAGTACACAGGTTACGATATAGAGCTACTATAACCAGGTTATATTACAGGGCCTATGTAACCAGGTTATATTACATAGATGTATTACAAGGCCACAGTATTTGGGTTATATTACAGAGCTATATTACATAACTACTGTATTCAGTTTATTTTAAAGACCCATAGCACAGGGCCACTTTACTCAGGTTATATTACAGGGTCACTGTATTTAGGTTATACGACGGAGTCATATCACACGGAACCATCACACCAACATGGTGGAGGGAACCATCACACCAACATGGTGGAGGGAACATCACACCAACATGGTGGAGGGAACCATCACACCAACATGGTGGAGGGAACCATCACACCAACATGGTGGAGGGAACCATCACACCGACATGGTGGAGGGAACCATCACACCGACATGGTGGAGGGAACCATCACACCAACATGGTGGAGGGAACCATCGCACCGACATGGTGGAGGGAACCATCACCCCGACATGGTGGAGGGAAGCAGCCAGGTGCAACAAGTGCAGTGGAGGTCACCAGCCCTCCTAGTCGGCATCATTCACAGGTTTCACTTTTACTGGATGACGCTAACGACCCAACTATCGACTAGGGTCGTAACAAGTGAAACTGACCCTCTCCTGCCTTCCGCACTTAAGCCCGTCTAACTTGTGATCTATCACGACCTCTTAAGAGCACGACTGCGCCACCCTAGAGCAAGGCAGTACGACCCCTGGAGCACGACGGGACGACCGTAGAAAACGACGGGACGACCCTCGAGCACTATAGTACAACGCTTGAGCACGATGGTACATACGACCCTCTTAAGCACACCAGTACGACCTGGGCAGGTGACTAGGCCATCGAGGTCAAGGGTCGTATCGCCGTGGTCAAGAGGGGTATCAGCAAGTCGTCTCGGCTTGTTGACATTTTGCCTACAGTACAGTCTTGCTGCTCATGTTGGACTCGATGCCAGCGCTCGGGCTCTGTGTCTTCAGGACTTACCGTGGTATGTACCAGTTTGCCTACTGGTACACTGAACGCCCCACTGGGATAAACTGGGTTACCCTGTGGGACGACAGGGGTCATCCTTCAGTGTGGTCAGAGAACGGTGAAATTCTTCCCCTGCGGTAGTGACAGTGGGACACGAAAGGGGCCTCGGAGAGATTCATTTGTTCGGCCTTGCTAGTTGAACACCTTCCCCCGTCAACGTATATCATATTTACTGTCATATAAATGCAATAGACTCCATTGGCTGGGTGGGCTCGGGTTGTATTGTTGTAGCTTCGCCAACACTTCCTCCTCCTGACACCAATTTCACCTCGAAAGTGAACCTATCATTAAGTGGATTGTCGTATAGACTCGCTGTTTCATATGTTTCATGACGTAGTCTCTCGCAGCGTCTCGTGTACAGGAACACTCATTAAAAGGGACTCATGGGGCTCAATACTACCACATTTCTCCCGTGTCGAAAGTTCCACACACACACACCCCTACAATTAATGGTTTCTGGGCGATGGGAGGAATATCTTACTGGCGTAAAAGTCTTCGTGTGCTGAGTCTTCGACCCTCCTCTCTGTCCATCTACAGGTTCAGACGAAGCAATGAATACTAGCGACGCTTCATCTTTGGTCGTGAGGGAGTAATGACTGGCCTACCGGGACCTGTTGCAGGTCTTGGGGCATCCAGGTGCCAGTGACCTGAAGGCCGTCAGTAGGATGGGGTGAGGGGGGATGGGGGGGAGGTCGCTAGAGGATGGAAAGGGAGCAAAACTGTTGGTGTTTAAGGCTGAGGTGATCAGCGTGTGATTCCTCAGGTTGTCTAAGGACGATGTCTGCCTGGTCTTGCCCGGTGGAAGTCCCTCTCTCCGGTACCTCTTGCTGATGTCACCTGCTCGAGGATTTTAGTCCTTGGGCGCCAGACTGGTCGGGAAGAGCCCAGATCTCAACACACACACACACACACACACACACACACACACACACACCACACACACACACACACACACACCTGGAATCCTTTCAAATTACTGAGGTTATGTTGATATGACCATTTAAACATATCTTCCAAGGAACGTACTGTTCTTATTTCTTAGATTTCGAGAACGTCTGCTTACATCCCTTCACACGTTCCCCCAGCTGTGCAGGGGAACGTACACCGTGTGCACCGTCATGAGCGCACATGTGCACATTGTGAGTCATGGACGTAAGCCTTGCAATTATCATACGAGAGAGACGCCACCTGTCTAGCCTTCCGAGTTTCTCTACCTTCCACTGTTAACCTACTGCCAACATTGCCAATATTGCCAACAATGCTGATTTATTGTAAACACCAACCATTGCTGACCTGACGTCAACCCTGCCAACACCAGACGCTGCTGACTGACTTACTGCCAACGCCAGGCACTGCTGACCTACTGCCAACACCAGGCACTGTTGACCTACTGCCAACACCAGGCACTGCTGACCTACTGCCAACACTAACCATTACTAACCTGCAGCTGACACCACTGCTAGGACCCAGAACATTGCTGACTTACTTCCAACACCAGCCATTGCTGAACACTGCCAACACCATGTAACAGTGTGGTCAGTAATGATCCTCTGCCAGCATTCTGCGGCAGGATTGCTTCCCACCAACGCTCGCCGCAAGCGGTGACCTGTGTAACTAATATTGACCACAAATGATAGCCTCCTGCCAGCAGTTGTATAGGCCACTACAACCATCATCTGACAACTGTTACCTGTTGTCAGTTACCAGAACATGAGACTCGCACTTGTTGCCAGTACTAAGATCCATCTGCCAACAGTAGGAGTCTGCCACCAGCTTCTGCCACCGGCAGACTACTGCCAACGCCTGTAGCCCACAGCATCTTATTACCACACCTGAACACGGCTGTACGACCCTCGAAGAACACGACTGTACGACCCTTGAAGAACACGACTGCTCGACCCTTCAACACGTCGATACGACTCTTGAACATGACTGTGCGACCCTTGAACACGACGATACGACCCTTGAACACGACTGTACGACCCTTGAACACGACTGTGCGACCGTTGAACACGACCGTATGACCCTTGAACACGACGATACGGCCCTTGAATACGACTTTACGACCCTTGAACACGACGATACAACCCTTGAACACGACTGTACGACCCTTGAACAAGACTGTGCGACCCTTGAACACGACCGCACGACCCTTGAACACGACGATACGACCTTGAACACGACTGTACGACCCTTGAACACGATGGTATCATCCTTAGGTATAATGGCCTGATGGTCGTCCCGTGATGCTCTAGGGGTCGTACCGTCATGGTCAAAGGTCGTACCGTCATGGTCAAGGGTCGTACCGTCATGTTCAAGAGTTCTTCTCACATGCTCAAAGATCGCACAGTCGTGCTCAGGGGGCTCACAGAACTTCCCCGCGTCATTCCCGTGTTCTATCTGTCAAGCTATGAGGTTCTTGTGACGGGAGGAGAACACCTGTTGTGTCCACGGTGCTGAAGGGGAACACGTCAGCGACAGGTGTGTGAGAGGTCTCTCTCTACTGACTGACTCAGCCTGACCCCCTTGTGTTCACCCCAGCTGACACCTGACCCTCACTCACTCACTCACTCACTCACCAGCAGCCAGCAGCCTGGCTGGGCTGGGCTAGGATGGGTGCCTCTCGCCAGGTATGAATGAAATTATACTTGGGGTTCTGCCCTTACTCAAGGTGTTTGGGGTTTCTCGTCTCGTGTCCAGCGAGGCTGCGGGATGTGAACGGGTCCTCTTGATCACGCTGTGGCCTTACGTACACACACACACACACACACACACACACTTCAATACAGCACCTCCCATGTGAACACCAGAGGAGCCTGCATTGCTCTGATCAAGTGAGATTTCACACGAATATATCAGAGAGGAATCGCCTGCCATATGGGATCTGAAGAAGCCAAAATACTCCTTGTCAGTGGAGGAAATGTTACACACACACACACACACACACACACACACACACACACACACACACACACACACACAAACAAACATAGTCGGCCCACACCCAACGCAGGTCTTCATCTTCCCCTCGGAGCTGGTCAATAAGTGGGCACATGACTTAGGCTGATGTGTGTGTGTGTGTGTGTGTGTGTTTGTGTGTTTGTGTGTGTGTATATATAGGAAAGAAGACTTGGTAGATATAGAGAAAGTTGAGAAACTGGACAACACGGGTATAGAACACTAACTTCTCACGACAAACAAATAGTCACGACACTTGCAGCCAACGGGATGTCTCGTCGTGCTCACGTGTCGTACCCTTCATATTCAGGGGTCGTGCTGCCGCGCTCAGGGGTCGTACCGCCGTGCTCAGTGGTCGTAAAAACTCGTGGCCAACGGTCGTGCCTTTATGAGCATGGAGGTAACAGGGCGTTTAACAATGTTCATGTTCTCTAATCTCTCTTCCTAGAATGATGTACAATGAGTGAAAATTGAGCAAAATACAGTATCTCCCAAGAAGGCGTCATCAGGGTCTTGCCCACCTGAACCGCACGGGTGTACTGGTGTACAGTACATGAGAGTACACCCAGACGGTGGAATAGTAGTATGGGAAGCAATGCTCATAGCACACTCCATGAACGCCCTCTCGCTCATCCTTTTGGCTCCAGTCTCCCTTGTTATTTAGACAAAACACATTAAAGAAGATGATTTGCTTCGTGAATCACGATGCAAACACACCCTACATCTCCCCATCCTCCTCTTTGTCCGTGGCGGGACGGAAGGAGTGGCAGTGTTGTGTCGGGGCGTCATCTGTGGTAGACGACCCAACAACACTTCCTGTATCACCACTGACGAAGGAAGTTTACAAACTGGTGTTTACGCAGGGGTAAGACCTCCCTCCTCCTACACACACACACACCCACCACCACTACCCTTTACGTCTGAACATACGTCCACGAAAACGTACTGACCACGTCCCAACCCAGACGACATAACAGTGAAAGCATTTTGATATATTTCCTCAATTCTCTCCTGACCCGTCATTACTCGGGAAGGTTCGACACTACATTTCGGTAATGTTCAAGGAAATATCAACAGTTCAGGTGTTCCTTTACCGAGGCACCGACTGCCCTCACCATTCATCACGTACTCAACTGCCCTCAGTATATGTGTGTGTGTTGAATAAGCAGCGAGTAGCTATTAATCAACTCTTGGATTGATGGATATAGATATAGAATGATAAAAAGAGCGTAGGATTCATGTTGCTTCAGGAGGGAAGCCGAAGAGTGTGGGTGTTTTGTCAGGTGTCGATGGCATTGACCCACGAGTCCAGGCGCTGCTCGTCCAGACCCTTATCTGGACACAACTCTGTGGTAGACTCTCTCTCTCTGTGAACCCATTAGGTTATACCTACTATCTATTGGTGTCCGGGAGGAATCATTACATAATGGTGCTTGAAACTGTATCTCTCTGAGACTCAGACGTTGTTGCTCGTCCAGTCGGTCGTGTTTACAGCCCTCTCGCTCCACTGACGCCCTCTGCTTTATGTAAGGCTCTTACAGTGAGGGTGTCCAGGGCAGGGGGTGGCCTGGCCTGGGGCCTGTGTGGGACCCATGCTACGAGGGCCAGCACACAAGCAGGGGGGGCAAGTGGTGCTTGGAAAAAACATGGACCACTTTTCAGCAGATGGTGGACGTACATGGCCCATCGAGGTGCGCCTACCGCAGAAACGTAACGGAAGCTGTGGTGTGCGACCTGTTGAGCTTAACGTTATAACGAGGAATGAGGGAGGGTGCCCGTTACAAGGGGTAGTGGGCAGGAGACCAATGCATGTGAAGATATGGTGTTTTGTCCTCGAGTCCCTCACATTATGTGTGTATCTCACTCTCTCTGGACCAAGTCTTGATTTGTTACAGACATGGGTTACGTTGTTACGTCGGTCGTAATCTGTCACTGACGTCGTTGGGTTGTTACAGGGGTCGTTCAGCAATTACCAGTCGTACCCCACCCACGTAATCAACCCTTGTGAGTCGTAACGACTGGTGTAAACTCCAGGAAAGACGAAGGAGTACTTTAAACTCTTAACAACCCTTGAACGTAGTTTACAACGACTTACTAGAAGGGAATCACTTTTTTAATTTTCGCTTTATTACAGAAATACAAACAAGTTGTAGCCAAAATCCAAGTCAGTCCTCAACCAACTAAGGTGGGAGGCTAGAGCGGGCCGAGGGGCCACTGTTGGTAAGCGGGCCACTGGTAGGGTTGAAACCAGCTACCAAAGGTGGCGCAACCAGTCCAGCTGCAGTGTAGATCAGACTCAAGTATCTGTAAGGCATTCTGGAAACTACAATAAAAGGAAGAATAGTTCAACACACGTACGTTGTGTGGCCCATGGTGGTGTGGCCATCGTGCAGGTGCTGCTGTGGTGTGTGGCCCAGGTTGGTGCGGCCACCATATGGGTGCTGCTGTGGTGTGTGGCCCATGGTGGTGTGGCCACCATATAGGTTCTGCTGTGGTGTGTGGCCCAGGTTGGTGTGGCTACTATACAGATGCTGCTGTGGTGTGTGGCCCATGCTGATGTGGCCATCTAGGGCCACTGTCAGTATGGTGTCCACTACATACATCTCACTAGGTTATCGCATCACATGACTTGCCTATCTCATAATCCCCCTTCCCCTCCTCCCAATCCCCCTTCCCCTCCCTCACCCAAAAGTTCCCCTACTCCCTCAACACCCTCCCACTCAATACCACCCTCCCACAGGCCTCTACCTCTCCTTCCACCAGGCGTGGTCTTGACTGTGGTGGTGTGGTGCAAGTCTTACTATACCCCCACCACCACCACTACGTCATTACCCCCCCAAACAATCACCACCACTGAACCATCCCTTCCCCACCAACACCTCTGTGCACATCATCTCCCCAACACCGTCAGCTTCTACTAGCACCTGTGACCACCTTCTCCCCACACATGTCAACAGCTCCCCACAGCAGTTGCCAATCTCTCTCCCCACGTCTCTTCCCACAACCTATTATCACCCCTGTCCCTTCATCTGTCACTACCTTCCCCTCACACCTGTCACCATTCACTCCCCACAACTCTCTTCCCACACCTTTCACTCCCCTCTCCCTACGCCTATCACCACCCCTTTTCCCACAGATGTAACCACCCTCTTTCCACACCTGTCACTAGCTTCTTCCCAACACCTGTCACTATCCACTCCCCACATCTGTCAACAGCCTCTCTCCACAGCTCCTCCCCAAACCTATCACCAATCTCTCCCCACACTTGCCACCAGCTACTCTACACACCTGTTGCCAGACTCTCTCCACGCCCGTTAACAACTTCTCCCCACACCTGTCACCAGCTTCTCACCACATCTGTCACCAGCTTCTCCCCACACCTGTCACCAGCCTCTCCCCACACCTGTCAACAGCTTTTCCCCACAACTGTCACCAGTTTTTTCCCCACAACTGGCACCAATTCTCTCAACACCTATCACCAACCTCTCCCCACACCTGTCACCAGGCACTCCCCACACCCGTCACCAACCTCTCCCCCCCCACCCCTTGTCACCAACCTCTCCCCACACCTGTCACCACCTTCTCCCTGGTCACCCCTTCACCAACCTGATCCAAGACGGCAAATGTACTCCACATTGTGACGTGTTTATACAAAGCAATTTCTCCTCTTGTTCCTTACCTGTTGTAGATGTCTTTATTCCAACATTGTACAGTACGATATTCCATGTGGTTGTATGCAAAATCGATCTGTTTATACAATTATTGGGTAGAAAAAAATCGCTCTATGCTTCTCAAAGAATAAGCGGTTCTTGCTAGACATAAAAGTGCGTCTGCTGATCTGTACTGAGAGGCGGTTTACTTCAGATTTCTTGGTTGACCTAAAGTCAACGTCAGATCAACTCAAGACTGACTCCTTCACCGCGGGTATTTAATCTGTAACCATACGTTGGGTCACTATGGGTCAACAGTGTCCCTTCACGCAATGAATCTGATTCAATGGACTTAAAGGGACAGATTATTGTACTTGATCTATGCTGTTTTCTAAATTGGTTTTTGAATTTCTTTTTCTTTGCAAATCTAAATGTATCTATGTAATCATTTTACGCTTCAGGTGTCAATTTCTTTTTATGTTAACTGAGACGGCACGGGCAGCTGAGGCCCTAATCAAGGCCATCCTTTTAACGATATATATATATATATATATATATATCCTAGCCTGAGCCAAGTACCCATTTTATCGACCAACCCCTAGGGGTGGATGAACAGCTG
>JAYMFT010141839.1:0-12806 GCA_038088735.1 Panulirus argus
ACATATATATATATATATATATATATATATATATATATATATATATATATATATATATATATATATGTAATGGAAAGTATATGACGCATTCTACTCACTACAAGACCAAACATGTGTAGACTATTAAGGCAGGTCTGGCCTCGCTCAGTGACATTTCTGCTTCCTGGAGAGGATTTCTGTTAGTCTGTGTCTCCAGCAAGTCGCAAGCAACACAAAAGATGTAGGGTAAAGGTTAGGTGTCAGTCCTTGCATGCCAATGTACTATGCATGTGTTACTGCATGCAGTATGCATGGCCAACGCGTCGCTTGTAGGAATAACACAGGCGTTGCTGCTTCCTCCTCCTCCTCCTCCTCCTCGCTCCTGCTGCAGGGACGGAGAGGGGAGCTTCGTGCTCAACGGCACGTCCCTTGCTGATCTGCTGAATACGACAGCAACTCCTCCTGCCTCACCCTCGCCATGTTTGGTCACCTGTTACCAGTTCACTTACTTCTCCTGCAGTGATGAGCTGAGCCACCGGTGTTCACTCGCTGTCTGTTTCAGTCGCCCGCTTTGTTCAGGTGAGGTTCGGTAGTCGTCGCTGGTTTCTTGTTTGCTCTTGAGGTTTTGTGTACCGTCGGTGTTGTTTGGTCTGTCCCCTTCATTAGCGTTTGTTTGATCGTTGGCTTATTCTCTAGCAGCTGTTTCAAGTGTAGTCGTTGCTGAATTTGTCCCGCTGGTATAATGTATGGCTGTTTGTTATTGTTTGTCGCTATTTGGTCTGCTTACCCTAAAAGTATTAGGCTTGTTTGCTGGTCAGCCAGTTGCTGAACCTCAGCAGCGTCTGCGTCTTTGAAGTGCCAAGTGATCGATCCATTGTTTCGGTACAGGTAAAGACGGAAAACATTCATGGTACAATGTTTAGAATTTAGTCTTCATTCACGGTATAATGATGGTCTGTACTGATGGTACAATGTAAAGACGCCGGATCACATTCATGGCACACTGTTCAGGTGGTCTACATTCATGGTACAATGTTATGATGCATTCAAGCTGGGAAACGTCCGTCGCTGCACCCGTACAAATGCTTGAATGAGACGTGCTTGCTATCACGAACACCAGTAGTGAGTACCTAACTCCTCCTCCTCCTCCTCCTCCTCCTCCTTCTCCTCTTCCTCCTCCTCCCCCAGCAAGAACAGAAACTTCCTGAGGAAGATAAAGAACAACACAGAGGCCTCCTCTGTGTCTCTGACATCCTGCAGAAGCGCTATGAATGCCATGTGAAGTGCACTGAAGTGAGTAAAGCTGGGGACAGACGAGGTCTGAGAGGAGATGCTCAGGTGTGGGGATTCCAGCGATCGTGGTCTGGGATTAGAGGGAGACAGAGTGCTGTTTTGGAAGCAGAGTGCTTGCCTCCCAACGAGTCCTGGATGCAACTTGCTTGCTTGTTAATGTCTGTGAGGGATGCTAGTTATGATTATTATTCATCTTTTGCAAGAAATCGTGCAGGACGAGGACGGAAATGGCAGCTATACTCCAAAGGCTCTGGCGGTAATGAGATTCAAACAGCGAAGAGTTGTGTGCCATTTTTGTTTTATCATTTGTTCTGTTCGTTGCATCGGGGACGAACAGAGAGAGAGAGAGAGAGAGAGAGAGAGAGAGAGAGAGAGAGAGAGAGAGAGAGAGAGAGACCAGGCGGAGAGACCCGCTAACAAGGTACACCAAACACCTCTGACACTCAGTCAGTACCGGGGAAGGAAGGGCCGTGACCCGCGTGTGGCCTAGAGAAAGGAAGTCAAACTTGCCACCCAGTCCGGGACCCTGAGGCGAAGGAGAGGAACTTGTGACTTCTTGACCAAATGACGAAACTTGTAGTGATTGGTGGGGGGAGAAAATGGGGGTGCACCAGACTCCCCCACCCCCACCAACCCACTCCCCACAACACTCCCCTCCAGGCAGGGCGTGGCACGCCTCTGGGGGAACGACCTGTCGTCCTGAATACCTTGTTCGACATAATTGAGAGTCGCCTTCATCAGGACCCGTGACGTGGACCCCGCGCTCGGTTCACTGTCCTGTGACATAATCCTCGGTAACTTCACACGCGTTTCGTAACCTTTTGATTATTCGTCACAAATTGGTCTCTGATGATTCTCTGCCCATCTAGTGAGTCAATACAATACAGTAGTACAAGCACTGTTTTTCCTTTTTCAATGAACGCATCGTAAATTGCCCTGACACTAAAGTCAAGGTTTCTTTATCAGTGTAAAAGATAGGGAGACGGGTAGACAGACAGAAGACAGACAGAAAGAAAAATGCACACACCTACACACAGTAACTCTGGCCTCACAGACACAAAGACACTGAAGCCCAGGCCGTGCACGTACGAGCGCTGGTTACACATCGCTTGGGACCGGGACTGAAAACTTGGAGGCATAATTTGATCTTGATTAGATACTCGTCCCTTTCTAATTATGATTTCAGTCAATATTCTTGTGGTGCTGGTTCATCAAGTGCCACTCCTATGTTTTCCACACACACACACACACACATGTATGAGTTTGTGTTTAATTAAACTGATGATAAACTGTTGGAGGAAGGGTTTAAAGAATATAGATAAATATAAGAGTTAGGTCAGATAAGAAAACAGTGTTTTCGTATTGGAGGACATCATGAAAAGGATCTTTTTTAGCTAGTGACGGTAACAGAAGCAATGGCTCAATTTAGAATGACAACAGTGGAAGAGTTGACGACTGTGTGAGCCAGAGTTCAACGGCCAAGATCCCCGTGTCACTCAGGCCGTCGGGAATCAGTGCAACTTGAAGATCCTCTCCTGACGTGTTAGGGCCAAGGTGTGAGTGTGTGTGTGTGGGTGGGGGTGAGTATCTCCCTGAGGAAGGTGTTGTGAACGTAGGAGTCACCGTAGGACTTCAAGGCAAGTGTCCAGAGGGACGGGAAGACGAAGATTTTCTTTTCAGAATAGTTGTTGACTCGAGCGACAAGCTGAGGCAAGAGTGGGTAAGTGCACCTACCGGTGAATCGTTCAAGGACGTGTTATGCCGTCAAGACACGGAAAAAGGGCGCTGACTCACGAATAAATTGCTCCCTCCCTCCCTCCCCGTGTATGTACCAATAGGCAATAACAAATAAATAATTCCACACGTACACAAATACATAAACGTCAAAAAGTCAAAATTACCACATCAATTATCACCACCGCTACCACACTGCAAAATTACCGCAACGACCATTACCATACACTACCATTATTCCACCAAGACTACCACTACCTCCAGCACAACAACCACTACCACCACACGCCACCGCTGGCCAGCGGATACCGGCAGTTGAAGGTACAATACCCACGAGACAAATCGTTGATGATGGGACCTGAGGGAGGGCTAGGGAGGCGTAAGAGACTCCCTTGTGTCTACGTTATGCTCCCCCTCCCTCTCTCTCTCTCTCTCTCTCTCTCTCTCTCTTTCTCTAACCAATAACGAGGCAATAACTCTGTAGTCCCGAGGCAAGAGTAAACAACAAGATTCCTGTGAAACTATAAGTCAGAATTAATGATCACTTTTTTTTCCTCTTCTAGACACGTGTAGCAATTGTCGAATATGCAGATTGACTCGCAGTAAACAGAAGCAGTCGTGCAACAGGTATTTGTCGGGTTAATGGCGCTCAGATCTTGTGGAGGTTCAGTCAACTAATTCGTATCTCATTAAGCATGGAGAATAAACCTTTCAGGCTCTGTTCAAGCCTTTACAGAGGTTCTTACGTCGAAATCATCAAAACCGTTTTGAGTACCTGTAATGCACGTATCAACTCTACTGCCTCATACGGGTCGTGCAACACTTCATCAGGAAACATTCGCGGTCTGGGTCACGTCGAGGGGCGCTGGACGGCCTGACGCTGACGGACTCCTGGGAACGCGGGAGGAGAGGCGCCAGCACACGCGGCTGTCATTCTGATTCACCGCTGCGACGGCGACATAAATCAGTCACCGGAGGCGAGGGAGGCAGCATATTAAGGCCGCTGGCGCCCCAGCGGGACCTGGTTCCAAGGCAGACAACGGGCGACGGAGTCGACTGCAACGGGAAAGTCGGATCGTGTGTGCAACGGAGGAGTCGTCGGCAACGGTGGTTTGGACCACAGTCTACGTGCGGACGGCCAGGACGGACCGCAACCAACCTCCGGACGACCAGGAGACCAGGACGGACCACAACCGACCTGCAGACGACCAGGACGGACCGCAACCGACCTGCGGACGACCAGGAGACCAGAACGGACCACAACCGACCTGCGGACGACCAGGAGACTAGGACGTACCACAACCGACAAGCGGACGACCAGGATGGACAACAGCCGACCTGCCGACGTCCAACTTGGACCACATCAGAGGTGCGGACGACCAGAACGTACTGCAGCCAGCGAGCGGACGGCGACCGGGGAGACAGTGCCTGGCGCCAGCTTCCCACTCAGCCTCCATATCAACCAGCAGCTCCGGCCAGCCACTTGCGGCCCTGACCCAACGCCACCCTGACACAGCCATCTCCGTCTTCCTCTATTCACGGCTGCAGGACACCCTCCCAACGGGCCATCACTAAGTGGCGTCTAAACTCCTCAGAACGGCGGTACTATAGCCACTTCTGTACGAAGGTGTGACATTTGGACACGACGGCACAACCCTTATGAATGAAGGCCTTCTCTCTGTGACATGACCTTAACTGGTCAGGCCAAAGGCCACGCACGCCATCATATCAAAAGGTCTTACTATCGTGCAAAACACAAGGGGTTCAACGACTGTTTCACCAAGAACCGAAACAACTACCGAGTCATCAGAACTTTACTGTGAACAACGTCGATAAAAGAAAAACACATCCTGACTCTTCTTTTCCAAAGGACTGGAACCCCCCCCCCCCTCTCCGTCCCCTCCAGCGTGGTCTCATCTTCGTCACCGGCGGCCGGAGGGATGCAATACATTACCATTTCAGGCGCGTCGCTGGGAGACGTCCATGTGTCCAACCCCAGTTTAGGATGAACGAAACTCTTGCATAAACATCTCGTAATAAAACACCGATTCCCTCACCCCAGTCAGCCGGTTAATTGGTGACCTTTGGCTCGACTTTATGAGCTGCTGCGGCGCACACAACATGACGATTACAGACACGGTTTGTCGAGTTACCACGTTATCGGGAAAGCCCGGGTGGAAGCCAATCTGACGCGTAGACGTTAAGATATAAAAGTTATTATTCCACTTCATTCAAGGGAAGCTAATTGGCGCGGCCCGTGTGACCCGAGGACTACTGCGGCACCCAGAACATGTCGGGTCCAGACGCGCTCGCCCTGGTAATCCTAGCTGGAGTCCGACAGCCGCTCCTCTCACCCCCATATATAGCACTTGTCATAGCCAAGACGTACAGTCCTTCCGTTTGGTCCAGCTTTGGAGTTAAAAGCTTCTCGCTTGCACCGTGATAACTCATGTATTTGTTGGGTATTCATTAGCTCATTATATCTGTTGCTGTTGTCTCACGACCGGAGCCTAAGCTTCATCTTTTGTCACACGGGCATATAACGAAGGAAGGTCATTATCTCTGGATGTCAGGGTGGGATTTAATGTAATCGCGCTATGCTGGTTAAAAGCAGTTTGGTCGAGAATAGTGGCAGGGTGCTGGTCGGGGGTAGTGGCTGGTTGGACCTTTACGCGTCATAAAACCAACGAGAAAACCACAATTTTTGGTACATGTTACCGGCCTCATCAACAGTCATGTCTTGCGCCTGATAGTCGTGTGTTTTCATCGCCTGACCCGCCACAGTTCTCGTGCAGCCAGGTCGTCCACATCACGACGCTGGCCAGTAAATCATGACTACCGTTTGTTTCCGAGTCCGTGAAGAGAGAGTGTTTTCTTCCTGTATAGCAACAAATGATTTTATTTGGTGATGAACGCTTGATAAACTGTCTAGCGCATCCTCAGTTTAAGCAGAAACGGATATGCGGACGGTAGGGTTGACGGCAAAATGTCAGTAATGACAGTAAGGAACACTGTGTAAGCTGTCCACCTCGCCCTTTGTGTAAACAGAGGCGGAACTGAGAAGCAAGAGTGAGGAACACACACGAGCATTCCACTCTCTGGGTCAACGGCAGTTTCCCTGCATTATCGCCCGGATTTTTATGCGAGTGAGACCGCAGTTGCAATTGCAGCCTGCGACTATATAGCTCCGTGGGAAATTTTCTATATTGCAGGAGCTAATGTCATGCTTTATGGTCAGCACTTGTGATTCGGCGAAGAGCCTGAAGCGGTGTGGCACTACCGGATCATCATGAACGCAGCGAAGCAGTCATGAGTTATGATGACCCGACACACACACACATACACGCGCGCGCGCTTTTCTGATGCTCATCAAACTAAATCTTTCACAGAATTCTCTCAAAAAGTCGAGAAAACTCAAGAAAACCCATTTTCTTCTTCCCTGTCTGACTTTTTTTTTTTTTTTTTTTTGAATTCCACATAATCAGGAGGAAAACCGAAGACTTTGTAGACCACTTTTGGATTTGGGTCGTAATATTGAGTTCTGGAGTACTGAAGCACGATTCATTTGGCAGGTCTTCTGTTCAAACGTGAACAATTGTCCATACACCTGATGAACAGCTCGATCACACTAGTTCATATGTTCAGTGAACTCAATGGCACCCATTAGGATCCTTTTATAACAGTTATATTTCTCTGAGGTCTTTTTCTTTTTTCGTGTGAAGCAGTTGATGTAGCGCTCTGATAACCGAGCAGGTCCGAAGTACTGCTTCGTACTGGCTTCAGGACCACTTGTAGTATGTAAGGATTCGCTCCCGTCAGCTGATCCACAGACATGGTATTTCCTAACTTCCATCTGTTCAAGTTATGTTGGCGCTGTATATATGACGATCTAGGCAAGACCGAGACTAAGGTTGGCACTGTGGAGGTCACAGTGGCACTCGTGAGCCTTCTGGATGACGTGGCTGGGACTGTGGAGGTCAGGGTGGCACTTGTGCACCTCCCTGTGGCACTCTCTACCTACCGCAGCCACCCAGCCGCCTCCCTCACTTGACACTAGAATAAAACTTCATCACTTTAGCTGCGTTCCTCCACCTCCCTTGTGCCGCCCCACTCGTTTGTGTGCGTATCTGTGTGTGTGTGTGTGTGTGTGTGTCATTATATCTACATGTTAACGTGTCTCATTTTGCTTGTTTACACGTTTATGTGCGCGTGCGTGTGTGTGCGTGTGGGTTATACTCCATTCTGTTTACGTAAGTCTCTCTGTCATGCGTGGTGTATGCTAATATGATTTCGTTTTGCATTACTGTATATGATTTTATGTTCGCATTTTTGTTTATCCGAAAATGCTTTTTCAGTGTCTGTCTATCTGTTCAATTATCTATCTATCTCTCTGTATTCTAATATATATATAACTGACAACATAATGGCTCTCGTGGTGGGCGGGACACCCACACACGCAGAACCTGCGTCTAATATTCATCATGAAGGACCCTGGCCGGATCACCTGGTCTTTTAACATGAACTCCTTTATAGAGTCGATGAACGTATAATATTTCCACTGTTTCATATATATATATATATAGTGTGTCTAGTTTTCATGACCCTCACCACAGCACTACAACGAGTCTTGAGTCTCAGGACATGATATCGTGAGGAGATACGAGTTCAGTAATGTTGTACACATTGGTGAGGAATATGTTGTTGCTCTTATAGCAGGAAACATTAGAGAAAAATCATATTTACTGTGATTAGATAAAAAATATTACTGACTAAGGACCATATTGCAGGCTTTGAGAGGAAGGATGGGGGGTTGGGGGTTGGGAACACTTTTATTCACAACTCGTAACATTAGTGTTGCTTACAGCGGGAAGAGCAACACATAATTTTACAGCAGTTTAAAGGAAACTCTTTGGCCATAAGGACCAACAGCCAGGAGACCCTTAATCTACTCAGTGGCGGCCGTCTGCCCTGACTTGTGGGACGATTGTCGATCTTGTGTCCTCATGCCTTACGGGCGGGAACTGCCACCAACTGCTCGGTGGCGGTATACGCCACAGTTACTCTACCACACAATAAAACAGTTGCCAACCCTGTTCATCTTGCCGTTAAATCGATGCTAAACAGGAACTAAAGTTTTTAAAATACTTGTAATGGTTTGTTTCCTTGAGAACTCATGAATATTAGATCGGTGGATAGAGTTAGATCAAAAGGGAACGTCCTGCTGGTAGTGAAGGTCTAAATGAGTCACATGAGAACAATAAAGGATGTGTACACATGTATATGTATGTGTATGTGTGTGTGTGCGTGTGTGTGTGTGTGTGCTCGTGAGTCATCTGGTAACACTGTTTGTTAATGTTTATTGGCAACAGTGCGAACCCCTCGTTGCTATATGAGCTTATTAAAGGTTACGTGTGTGCGTGTATGTGCGTGTAGGTGTATGTGTGTGTGTGTGTGTGTGCGTGTGTGGGTGTTTACATACTGTTTCTGTTACAAGGAATGAGTTCAACACTTCTGTTGCCCTTTCTCTTAATCTTCATGTACCGTATATACTCCTATGTGTGTACATACCTATATCCCAGCCAAAGCCAGGCACCATATTTATCAAACAGCCCCGACGGGAGACTACAGCTGGGATTGGTTATGGGCCGACTGCTTCGTCCGGGATTCGAACTCATGCCGGTCGGACCACAGGCGAGCCCGTGCTGACTCATAGCCAGTAAGGCTAACCACTACACCACGGAAGCCTCTGTGTGTGTGTGTGTGTGTGTGTGTGTGTGTGTAGGCGGTTCTGTGCATCTTAAGATATAAGGCAATGTCTAAGAATCTATGCAAATATATTTGTCTAATGATATATTTGGCCATGTGTGGGCCTGACTATTGTATGTAGGAAAATATGTCCAAATACGTGGATGATCGTACAGATGTGTGTTTGCTGTGTACCCTGTCTCGCTGCTCTTTGGCTCGCTAGAGGGATTAGCGCATAAAAAAGCGATTATCTCCATTCACGGGGGATCTGCAGCGCTGCTCCCTAGACGCGGGAGACGACGGTCCGGGGAGGCGGCGCGCCTCCCTCAGGGTGAAGCCCTGGTTCCTCCGGTGTTTGACGGCGACATGAGAGGAGGAGGGCGCAGGCGGAGGCGACAATCCTTACATGGTCACCAACACATCAACACCCACAGGCTGGCGCTCCCCAGCCTTACCAGGGGACGAGGGGGGCCCTCCAGGCCGGGCGACGGAGTGTCGGGAGAGAGAGAGAGAGAGAGATATGGAAAGCAAACAGGGAACATAAGAACCACTGGTCTGCAAACGAGGATACGTACTGAAGGAACTAACGATAATGAATCATTATGATCCAGTTAATGATAGACTACCAATTAGAAATGACCATTTAGATGAAATGATTTCAATATTGTGCTAACCACGACTTTAACAGGCAGTTTATTCCAATCAGTAACCATACTGGTCAACGTATGGATATATATATTTATCCCTCTAACACAACATTCATACGAATGATTTTTCATCTAATACTTACCCCATTGTTTCTGGTTACCGGAGCCTTTGTGCGTTGACCAGAGTATCAACACCGATGTTATCAAATGTCTTGAGGCTCTTAAAAAATAAAGAATCTCTCGAGTCACCTCGAAGCCTTCGCTCCTGTATAGAGAATTGTTTAACCTCCTTTGACCTTTCCTCATAAGGATTGTTTCTTAGTCTTGGTATGAACCATGTTGACATTTTCTGAACTCTTTCACATCTGGCTTTGGTCCTTTTGATGATCTAGAGGCCAAAGCTGCACCGCACACTCGCTCTAATGTACACCCGCTGTACTGTACACTCAAGACTTGGAATTACAGTAGAGTCACATGGGCTCGGTATGACGTCTGAACTTTTGTAATGAAAGTTCATATTAATGAATGAAAACTACTGCCTTTTCGAGCGGCCGCTGAGCTTCATTGATAAGATTTCTGATCCTTGTTGATGATAACGCCAAGATCCTTATCGTCATGAGCCACTGAAGGATTTTTGCCCAGAATCCTGCGTTCGCACATTCAACTTCTATCTACGATGCGCAGTAGTTTACATTTGTCTCTGTCGAGTTTCATGAACCACTTCCAGAGCCATGTTTCATGAACCACTTTCCGAGCCATGTTTCATGAACCACATCGTGGGTCATATTAACAATTTGTCTACGTTATTCGGGATCCTTCTACTATCATTCTTGGATATTGTTCCGTATCCTATTTTGGCCACGTCATCAGATTTACTGACTTTAGTGGTTAGGACTGATTACATCATTTATATACGTTAAAGAAAAAAAGAAATTGGTCCAAGGAATGAACCTTGAAGTAAACCGCAAGTTTACGGATTAGGATTTCTAATGTATTTTCACCTACTTGGATTGTCTGTCGTCCACCTGTACGTTTCGATACAAACACTAAGAAGTTTCACTGTAGGGAGTAATCCTTAGTGTACGACTTTGTCAGAAGCTTTCTGGATTTGGGTACCTACCTCTGTGTTCCTACGACGGGGTTCGTCATCAGACAAAATTTACGCGTAGAGAGAGAGATAGATAGATAGATAGATAGATAGATAGATAGATATTAGATAGATAGATAGATAGATAGATAGAGAGAGAGAGAGAGGGAGAGAGAGAGAGAGAGAGAGAGAGAGAGACTAGGAAGTGACCGCACTAAGTCTCGTTGTAGACGTGCAATAAGAGAACCCTCGGAGTAGGGATGCATCAACGGTGGAGTTGATGAAAGCAGTGGAGAGATAGATAAAGAGAGAGATAGAGATAGAGAGGGGGGGGGAGTGAGGGGCAGGGCAAGACAACGCAACAAGTGAAATTATCGAAAGAGTAACGAATGAGAGGACGTAAGAAGGAGGAGGAGGAGGAGGAGGAGGAGACGGCAGCCATGGTGGGAGAGAGATCCAGGCAGAGAGAGCTGGGCATGACAGGTCAGCTGGAACGAGCGGCCTGGATTGCCCGCTTGGATCCAGCCGGCTTGGCCACCAACCCACCAGCCTGCTGCTGCCGCTGCTGCTGGGGCAGCGGTGAGTGCAGGCTCACTACCACACACACACACACGCACGCACACCACAGGGATTGTAACTCAACACTTAAGTAGGGAGGAAGACGAAAATTTCAGCCCCGGCGTAAGAACGACGATTTCTGGAAGAACCAGTAAAAGACTCGTTCACCAAGCTAACGTGTATAACATGATGTGCAAAAATGATGATAAAGTTCATGATGATAATTTCGCATCGTAGAGGAGACGGGAGAAGAGAGGGTTCCAGTCTGAGCGGCGAGAAGCTGATGGTACTGGAAACTTGCACTGCTTGGTTACCTCAGCGCAATATAGATAAGTGATGCGATCAAGATTTGGAAAATTCTGAACATTGTGAACGGAGTGAGACGCAGGAATGTGAGGGAAAAGAGTCAACTTCTACCACCACCACCGCCACACACACACACACACACACACACCACTCCTCACCACAAGCAAGGTTCTTCAGATCCCGCGCTGGAGTCACTGGCGCGGGACCAAACACCACAGCGCTGGGGTGGGTTGTGGGGGGTTAGCGAGGTGGGTGGTGGGTCTTGTTGAGGGCTGAGCTGTGGTGGGAGAGAGAGAGAGAGAGAGAGAGAGAGAGAGAGAGAGAGCGAGGAGGCAGTCGACGACTACACAACGTCCGCCTCCAACAAACGGCTCGTTCTTAAAGGGGGTCCAAAGTGAGACGGTAGACTTTAACATACATTTCTTTACTTGTACTTAAAGTGTGAGTTCCAAGTAGCGTCTGGTTCCGACGAAGGTTGGAAGGGTTGTTTCTTCATCTTCCGGGTATGTTAAGTGAGGTTGACTGCGCCTAAAGTGAGGGTGGACACTTATCCCGAGGTTGATGAGGTAACCAGTGTTGTCGCTGCTATTAGCCAGTTTTGTTGAGGCTAATGGCAGTGAGGTGACCCTGGCCATACTACTGTACTCCATGAGGTAATTTGTAGTGATGATGGCAAAGGCACTTTCCATTTTTGTTGTGGTTTACGAAGGTAGGTACATAGGTATGTGGGTGTGGCCTTCAGCCACGGTTTAAAGTATGGCTACAGGCGTGGCCAGCTACGCTCTCTGACCTATTTGTTCCCTTTCAAAAATATCTTTGAAAAGGTAAAGGACGCCAGGGGTCACCGGGTCAGAGGCTGGCGCAAGGTCAGGCAGGAAGTGCATGACGAACACACGGAAATAATCCAAACCCAAGAATCGGTTGGAAACAATGTAATTCAAAGAGGATGAATGAAGAAAAGCGATACGCAACGCGCGAATGTTTGTGATGAATAATGAATGGCTACTGGCGGTGTAAATGGCCTTGATGGTTAATTATCAAAGGTAAGATAACGATGCTAATTAATGAGCTACTTTATCACCATGTATACAGAAATGCATGCATTCAATTATGGATGTATTTGTGTGTGCGTGTGTACGTATGATATGCAGTCATGGGTTATATCAGACATATAGTGCTGGATTTACAGGATAATCAATAATATATTAATTAGACGCAATACTTCACATATATCAAAGAGAAAGTGGAGTAGGCGGGAGATGCATAAATCCCTGTAATCCACTAGTCTCTCAGCCATAAATCCCTGTAATTCACTAGTCTGCTGTTCATAAATAAGCAGTTGATTTTTTTAATTTCGTAATATTCAGTAATCAGGTTGGTGAAGAGAGAGAGAGAGAGAGAAAGAGAGAGAGAGAGAGAGAGAGAGAGAGAGAGAGAGAGAGAGAGAGAGAGAGAGA
>JAYMFT010141850.1:0-12805 GCA_038088735.1 Panulirus argus
GCCACCAGTGCTGTATCATCCGCAAACAACAACTGACTCACTTCCCAGGCCCTCTCATCCCCATCATACTGCATACTCGCCCCTCTTTCCAAAACTCTTGCATTTACCTCCCTAACTACCCCATCCATAAACAGATTAAACAACCATGGGGACATCACACACACCTCTGACACAGAACGACCTTCACTGGGAACCAGTCACTCTCTTCTTTTCCTACTCGTACACATGCCTTACACTCTTGATGAAAACTTCTCACTGCTTCCAGCAGTTTACCTCCCACACCATATATTCTTAAGACCTTCTACAAAGCCTCTCAATTAACCCTATTCATATTCCTTCTCCAGATCCATAAATGCTACATACAAATCCATTTGTTTTTCTTAGTATTTCTCACATACATTCTTCAAAACAAACACCTGATCCACATATCCTCTACCACTTCTAAAACCACACTGCTCCTCCCTAATCTGATGCTCTGTACATACCTTCACCCTCTCAAACTTATACCTCTGTAGTTTGAACACTCACCTTTATCCCCCTTGCCTTTGTACAGTGGCACTATACATGCATCCTGCCAATCCTCAGGCACTTCACCATGATTCATACATACAATGAATATTCTTACCAGTCAGTCAACAACACAGTCACCTCCTTTCTTAATAAATTCAACTGCAATACCATCCAATCCCACTGCCTTGGCAGATTTCATCTTCTGCAAGGCTTTCACCACCTCCTCTCTCTCCGCCAAAAGTGTGGACAAAGTAGGGATATAATGATTCTATGAATAAACTATTCATTATTAGATTCTTCATGAAATATGTTAACAGATAGGGACATCTTACTTTATTATACTCCATGTTAGCCTTTAAATTTACTGTTGTACTTGTTTATACAAATATGGGTGTATATGTATGTGGTTCTTTTGTTGTAAATGCATTTATGATGTAATTTATTTTACCTACTTCTGCAATCATATGATTTTGTTGTATAGCTGTTACTGTCTATGTCTCTGATGCCCGTTCCCTTTGTGAACTCGCTTAAGGGGGGGGGTAACCATGGCAAAAGAGTCTCTGTTATTATTTAATTCCATTGCCTCAACCTTAACAGGCCACTGACAGAAGGTAACTCTAACTCAGTATAGCTGTCACAATACCATAAATTCCTGTTAAAGGTAAGTTTTCATCACTTAAACAACATTATCAGAGTAACCATCCCTTTTGGAATATTGTGTTATTTCTTTTTTTCCATTTGTGGAATATTTCTTGTTATTATCTATGGATACAGGATAATAGATTATTGCATATTGCATAGCCCATCATATCAGTTACAAAACACCTTTCTTGTGTTGGATCATTATATGAATAATAGTCATAGAAGAACAGAGAATTGGATACGATTTGAACCAAGTGATGTGGGAAGGCTGTTTATTGATAGGTGAAGCTTTCCAACACAAAAGTGACCTGGTCTAATGTTACCCTGGCTTTTTTCATTAGTTTCATTTTCTGCTTCACATTTTTGGATGATTTTTTTAGTACAGGCCCTTTTTAGGCAGAATACACAGAGGTAGGGAGTTGAATGGTATCGTTTCAGAGCAATGGCATTTATTCTAAACCCAGGTATTGTCCTTTCGCAGTCGGGCATGGATTCTGCCCCATTGGCCTTGAGTTGTGCCTCCATAGACAACTGGCTTCCCTGATTGTCCCTTGGGTGAAAAGGAGTTTATGTTTTGATGACATTGATTTTCTTTAAGATCAGGACTGGTAGGTATATTTTGTGGACGACTACCCCATCATGATGGGAGGGTAGGATGACTACTGGCCCACATCTTACATCTTGACATTTAATACACCTTGAGCAACGAGGGACAGGGTTCCCTGCTGGTAACATCAGCATGATACCCTCAGCAGGGTCAAGCTTTCATATAAAGAAAATTAGCATTTATTTAGATAAGCTTATTTTTCCACAGCATCATTTAGTAGGGTTTCTATACCTCTTGCATTTGTTGTCTCTCTTCTTCTGGCATAAATATGAGAATATAAGGACAGGAACAGAGTCAAAAGGTTATAAACCCAACTAGTATTTATTCTTTTTTACCATTTAACTATTTTTTTATTGTAAGATACCCTTCAGTATATCCCCTAGAGTTCCTGATGTACCAGATGTAGACATGCTGGACACTCTTGTTACTTTGGCAATCCAAGTTTCTGAAAAGTTCCTTTTGCCCCAGCTGGTGTATAGGTACAGTAAACCCTCAATTTAACAGACCCTGATATAACAGATTTTGGATTTAATGGACCAAGCAAATAATAATACATTAATCAGTAATAATATACATCTCAAATGCCACACCATGTGCATTTCATATTGCATTTATTTGTGGTAGCGTGGGGTAGACTTGCTTTGTTTCGGTCTCAGTCTGCCTCAAGCTCTCATGTGGTCAGGTTGTACACAAAGAATTGTGTTTTTATTTATTAAATAATTTTGCAATCCTTACAATTCAGAATGGCATCAAGTGATAGAGGAATTAAAAGAAAGCATGTGAACTATATATTGTATTACTATATATTGTGTAGTGTATCAAAAATTGGTTACATTCAATTTAACGGACACCCCTTTCCCCTATTGGTCTGTTATATCGAGGGTTTACAGTAATATATTAGATGATCTTTTCAGTGGTGGATGGTCATTCCAGCATGTTCAATTACCCTGTTTCCAGGATTCTTCTACCATGCCAGTAAATTGGTGGGCATCATTACTATTTGTATACAATAGTGCATGATATTGATGCAGTCGTCCTGGATAGAGAAGTGTAGGACAGGATCAGTTCGTATCCCCAAGTCACTGCTGGGGGATGCAGTGGTAAACTAATATTTTTACAATATAACGTCTCATCCAGCATACCAATGATATGCTAGGGTAACAGAGAAAGATGTTGTTCCTCCAATTTGGGTCCCTTTTTCATGAATGTAGTGCCATGCAGATGCGTGGAGGTACTCCACCCAGAGGTTATAACTGATTATTTCTGTATGAGATTTTGGCCTTCAATTTCTTGGCCTCCACCATTAATCTATATCCTTGCAGTCCAGCTTAAAAAAAAATGTCTTTTTATATGAAACCATGGCAATCTCCACAGTTCTCACACTTGGTAATAAGCAGTTTTTTAAGTGCCCTTGAATGGTTTTATGTAGCAGAGTTCACTTTTGTAGTAAAGGCCAAGATTATTTCAAAGCATTAGACTTGTGATGATCTGTTGGAGATTAGCTTAACTTATACTCTGACAGTACTCCCATTCACTAGAGGATTTTACTTGGCCATAAAAAAAATAAGTTTTAGAGTAAACTTTTGAACATTTGTTTTCCAAAAAATGTCTTATTTGAAAGGTATAAGTACAAGGAGTACAACTCCATTTTTTACTGGTACTAGTGACTGATTATGCAGGATCTGGGACATGGAACCATGGGTATTTTCCATTGATGTACAAATCCAAATGTCTATCGCTCAGTATCAAGACTGACAGATCCAGCACTTGATATGTAAGATCCACCCTCCTGTGAGTAAAGTGGTAGTCAAGTGCTTTGTCCAAGCCATTTATTTTAATTCTAATATTGCTTATCAAGATACTATTCAGTTATATTTAACCTGCTTGGAGGACTTTATCTATTCTTCCTTATAGTTTGGATTGTACATTCATGGAACTTGATGTTAGGCAGGAGCTAGTTTAGGCCAAGGCACTTTTGGGGCTCCTGCTCACTAATGTTATTAATTCGGACTTTGCTTCAGATATTTAATAACAAATCTGTAATAGACTTAACAATAAATACTCTTAAAATGTCTGGTATTCTACTGAAACACAATTTTGTTGTTGAATTGGGAGCGGGGAGGCACAATGTTTAGACACATAATCGTTACTGGATTATATGAATTTTGAAGACAGATCCAGTGTGCTATCTACTACTAGTTTTTTCAGTGATATTCCTACATACAGGATTAAATTGTCCTGTTTTTCTTAAGGAAGTGATGGGCCCTGCAACTCATCAGACCCTGCTGCCAGTTGATCTTGGGCAATTGCATATTTAACCTCCATCAGTAGACATATTAAGTAGAACTGGTGTTTCACTGAGGTCGTAACAGCCAAGCATGAAATTCTCACAGTTTGGAAGGTGTATTTATTGTTTATCACAGCAGCTTGGCCCAGCCCAGGTCATTTGTTGTTCATCATGTTTTTGAAATGGATATGTAAATTTTTTGTTTGTATTATGCAAGTTATCACAGAGGTGCTAAGGATGTCGTGTTTATGGATGCTTCATTGAGAACCATAATACACAACCTTGTTTTTGAGGTTGACTGCTGTGATTGTTTCACAGGTCTGGAGGATCAAAACATAGCTTCAGTCGTAACTCCTTATGTGGGCTAACCAATTCTAAAGCCAGCCACTTGGTTCTGGAGTGCAGTAATTCCAATGGTTCTATATACAATTCTCCTTTTCCTTGGCTGTTCAAGGAAATGTCAACTCTGTTAATTTTTTCATAAATGCTTGCCATTTCCCACATGAGTGAAGTAGTGTCAAGATCAAATGACTGAGCCTTAGAGGAATAATTCTTCGCTTGGCTCCTTGCTCTGTTCCTTCTTTTGGAGAGAAATACAGGAAGGGAGGATTTCCAGCCACCTGCTCCTGCCCTTCTTAGTCACCTTCTATGACACGTGGGAAATACTTGGGCAGTACTCTTTCTCCCCTATCTCCAGAGGTAACTTGGTTATATATGTTATTGAATTATTTAGTTCTTAAGGGAAGCCTAACATGGTATTTAATAACTGTGCCTAATTATTGACTTCAGAGCACTGAAGAAGAGTGAGGGCATGTGCCTTGCCACTCAACTATGTTTCTTCTTGGTAGCTGTTATACCTCCTCAGGTATATATAAAAAGAAATGCTAGTGACACCAGGGGTATTGTTTTCAAAGTCCACTACATCTACTGTATTTGTGGAGAGTTTTTACCTTGCTTCTCCTTTGCAGATGAGGATTTTTTAGATTTGTAGAACTGGCATTAGTCCAATTTTGGTGAATTCATTGTTTGTATTCTAAGCACCCTGACATTAGCAGGGAAAGCCAGCAAGTAGAGAATGCCTTAACTCTTGTGGATGAACAGCTGGGATGACTGTGGATTAACTGATACAACCATGATTCAAACCTTTGTGCTTAACCCTAGGTAGCCCATGAATGTGTCAGGGTCAAGAACACTAACCACTACATCATAGTTTTTCATACTTTTTCGCCATTTCCTGCATGGAAAGGTAGTGCCATGAACAGACAAAGAAATGGCATCATTTGCTCACAAGCACCAAAACCAGAGCGCCCTATCCACATCCAAGCCCCACACACCTTTCTGTGGTTTCCCCAGACCACTTTACGTGCCGTGGTCAGCCCACTAACAGCATATTGCCTCTTGTATACCATTTCACACCAATTCACTTTTATCTCATGCATGCATCACACCCTTCTGCATGTTTAAGCCCTAAACCCTCTACGCATCTGAAATTCCTGAGCCATCATTAGGAAAAAACAAAACAAAACACTAAACTTACAATAAATCAGGGTATCAAAATAATTCACTACAGACTAATCACGCATCAGACATCACTTATAACCGGACAGTTACAAACATATGCTTTTGTGGTGAAGTTAGATAGAGCTAATTCAGCTGATTCCAGTCCAAAATGAGCAAATCCACAGAGCTCAAAATTGGATCTGGGAGAGAAAACATATAAACTGCCATCTTGCAATTGGCCCTCATTACAAACTTGTCCATTTCCAGGTTAAACACCTAATGACTGGACCTAAATGGAGTTCCAATCCAAGTTCCACTCCATGGATATATTCATGATACAGCATTTGCTATGATAGTCTTGCTTCCCACAAGCAAGATTATTACAGTTTCCAAGTCTCCTCTGAACTAAGAGATGGATCTTGAACTTGGCAAGGCCCAGTTGTTCTGCCTATCTTGAGACATAACACCAGTGACAGTCTAGCAGTGCTTCCTTTCTTTTGTCACCAGCTTGCCTTACTAATGAATCTTTTGTGTCTATTTACTTGTTTTTATCTTCCCAATATTTTCCCATTTTCCTTTTAAATATAAAAAAATCATTTGTTCTATCTGCATCCTTAATCTGCTCACTTCCTCTTGCATTTCCTGAATGTGTTCTTCCAGGTGCATTCTTAACTTTGTTTACTTCTTTACTTAAATCTTGTAGAATTTTTTCTTGATTTTGAATTATTGTCAGTAGTTTTTCTGTTTCTAGACAGCTTTCTGTGGTCTTGAGTTGGATTGGTCATCCCTTTCCCTCTCGTAAACCTTAAATACATCTTCATGGTTCTTTTTTCACACTAATGTTTCTGTAAATGAAGTTCTGATTGTCACCTCCTCTACAGCCTACATTATCTTACCTTCTTCAGCTCCATAAAACTTCTGTAAGTGAACAGAGACCCACAACAGAAGTCTGTGAATACTTACTGACCAACATAATTTTCTAACTAGTCACTTGCCCAGTTTCCAAAATCAATTAAGTTTGTTGAATTCTTATCATTTTTTATTCATCCATGAGTTACCTCAGTTTTCAAACTGCAGTCATAACCATCAAGTGTTGTGTGGATTAATTATGTTGTCCCTTAGCAAGCTGCTCAAGTTCACAGTTAATCATCTCCTCTTACTAGGATATTCTATATCCTTCGTGCCTCACTCATAAACATGCTGTCTTTCTGTCTTTATCGTTTCAATCTTATTCGTAAACAGATGTAGAGGTTTAGAAAATATGTTTAAAATTATTTCAGGATAAAAATAAACAATACTTTCACTGGCATCCCACATCAGGACTTGTAGTTGCCCAGGCAGCAGAGCAAACATTATTTAAATAAAATTTTCATCCTACAGACTATCTCACATCTGAGTGAATTATTTGGTTTTCCAAGTAGCTCTCTGAATTTTCTTTACTAAGACTTGTATGCTAGCATGTGCAATATTAAGAAGACTGTTTAGTCAGAAGTATCTCTCTCCAGAGGTCCACCTCCCAGCCTACTGTCCACACATCCTGCTAATTTTTGCCATTATTCTTTCATTCATTCAGTCTCACTACTACTTTTTCATGCTTCCTATTTCCCAAGTTAGGGTGGCAGTGCCAGAAACAAATAAAGAAAGGTCACATTCACTCTCATCCATTCTGCAGCTGTCATGTGCAATGCAACAAAACCACAGCCAGGCCCCACAAACCTTCCCAGGGTTTCTCCTGACTGCTTCGTGTGCCTTGGTTTAGTCCACTGACAGCATATCAACCCCTGTATACCACATAGTTCCAATTCACTGTATGCTATGCGTGCCTTTTACCCTCCTGCCTGTTCAGGCTCCAATCACTCATTTTCACTCCATCCATCCAACTTCAACTTGGCCCCCCCTCTCCCCCTTCTCTTTGTCACTCTTTACTTCTGACACATATATCCTCTTTGTCATCCTCTTTTTCACAATTTTATCAAAATCAGTTTATTTATTTCCTTGCCTCCAAAAGTGTTATCCCCTCACTTCACCCCAGTAGCGTTTACTCCTCGTCAATATTATGCTGTTATCAGAATACATTACAGATCTCCTGCTCTGTCCATACAGTTCAGCTTGTGATGCAAGTGAGTTTGTGCACAAAGAAAATAACTTGTAACAAACTTGAACACAAACCTTAAATACCCAGTTGCGATAGGGAACAGTTGAAGTTTGAAAGATTTCTACTGCTGGAGCAGCATCATCTGTAATCATGATAGTGACCTTTTCAGCCAGGAGGATAGTGGCTGCTTCCCTCCATATTCTAGACACACAGGAGGCAGCAAGGAGGTCACTCACACCCAGGTAGCTGATCAGGTTAACCAGTGTCTGTGAATCCATAAGTTTAAGAGTTAGTATCTGCTTAAGAAAGAATTCACCTGCAGAGGATCAGTAAACATTATACAACAGAGTAATAAATTTGCCTCAGTATTAAAGAGATCCCAGCAAAATAGTACCAGTTAATGATAAAGATTCAAACATTACACAGTATTATTGTATTGAAGGCATCCTCTTTCATAGAAACATATTTATCTGAACAGATAAAACCTTTGGCAATAAAATGGTGTTCCAGGCTGGTTGAAAAGTGTTACCAATCCTAAAGGTCTCCAATGAGAAAATCTAACCATTTTCTTAACTGAATCACTTAAAATGCCAGATATTCTCCCTACCCAGACAGACTGAGCAGTAAAATTTGACTCTTCAGCAGCATTCATACTTAATTTTTACTTTATAACTATTATTTCAGCAGCATTCATACTTAATTTTTACTTTATAACTATTATTTCAAGTTTTTTAAGCATAGTTACAAAATTAAATTCTGCCATCATATTCCCTGCTATCATAGAAGGTGATTAAAGGGGGCGAGGAGGCTGGAAACTCTCCCCTTCTTGTACAGAAGGGACCAGGAAGGGAGTGCTCATCCTCCTTGAAGCCTCAGGCTGAGACATCTAAATGTGTGTGAATGTAACCAAGATAAGAGAGGAGAGATAGGTAAAATGTTTGAGGAAAGAAACCTGGATCTTCTGTCTCTGAGTAAAACAAAGTAAAGGGTAAGGGGGAAGACTGGTTTGGAAATGTCTTAGGAGTAAAGTCAGGGGTTGGTGAGAGGACAGGAGCTAATTAAGGAGTAGCACTACTCTTGAAGCAGGATTTGCACGAGTGTATGACAGAATGTAAAGAAGTAAATCTAATTTGATTTTTGTAAAGCTGAAAGTGGATGGCAAGAGATGGGTGATTATTGATGTTTATACACCTCGCCATGAGGAGAGAGATCATGAGAGGCAAGTGTTTTGGGAGCAGCTGAGTGAGTGAAAGTAGTTTTGCTATAAGAAATCAGGCATTAGTGATGGGTATTTAAATTTGAAGGTAAGTAATGTGGTAGCTGAGATTATAATTGTGGCACATAAGGTATTCAATGTTATGAATGGAAATGGTGAAGAACTTGTGGAGTCGTATGCAGAAAAAGACTGGTGATTGGGGATACCTGGTTTAAAAAGAGGGATATACAAATATACATATGTGAGTAGGAGTGATGGTCAGCAGGCATTATTAGATAACTTATTAATTTATAGGCATGTAAAAGAGAGACTTTAGAATGTAAAAGTGTTGAGAGGGTCTGCTGGTGGGATGTCTGATCACTATCTTGTGGAGGGGAGGGTGAAAATTTGTAAAGGTTTTCAAAAAAGAGGAAACAATGTCGGGGAGAAGAGAGTGGTGAGAGTAAGTGAGCTAAGAAAAGAGACTTTGTGTGAAGATGAAGTGTAAAACAGCAAAAGGTGAGAGTAAATGAAGGAAGAGGAGTAGATGAGGAATGGGAATTATTTAGGGAAGCAATGATGGCATGTGCAAGAGATGCATGTGGCATGCAAAAGGTGGGAGGTGAGCAGATTAGAAAGGGTAGTGAGTGGTGGGATAAAGAAATAAAGTTGCTAGTGAAAGACAAAAGAGAGGGGTTTGGGCAGTACATACAGGGATGGAGTGCAAATGATTGGGAGATGTATAAGAGAAAGCAGCAGGAGGTCAAGAGGAAGGTGCAGAGTTGAAAAAGAGGGTAAATTAGAGTTTGGGTGAGTGAGTATCCATAAACTCTAGGAAAGATAAAGAGATGTATTGTCAGAAGGTAAATAGTGTGTGAAAAACAAAAGAGAGCAAATGGGAACATCGGTAAAAGGGGCAAAAGGGGAAGTGATAACAGGTAGTGATTAAGTAAGGAGGAGATGAGAAGAGTATTTTGAAGGCTTGTCAAATGTTTTTGACAATAGAGTGGCAGATGCAAGGTAATTTGGTCAGGATGGTATGCAAAGTGAGTGTCATGAAGAGTGGTTTGTGAAGAGAGAAGAGTTGGAGAAAGCCTTGTGTGAGATGAAATGCAACAAGGCAGCTGAGGTGTCTGGTATTAATGTTGAATTTATTAAGATAGGGGGTGACTGTGTTGTTGATTGGTTAGTAAGGATATTCAGTATATGTATGGATCATGGTGAGGTGCATGAGCATTGGCAGAATGCATGTGTAGTGCCATTGTATAAATGCAAGGGGGATAAAAGTGAGCGTTCAAACTACAGAGGTATAAGTTTGTTGAGCATACTTGTTAAGTTGTATGGGATGGTATTGATTGAGAAGGTGAAAGCGTTTATAGAGCATCAGAGTGGTGAGGAGCAGTGTGGTTTCCGAAGTGGTAGAGGGTGTGTGGATCAGGTGTTTTATTTCCTTTAAAGAATGTGTGTGAGAAATATTTAGAAAAACATGTTTCCTTTCCTTTAAAGAATGTGTGTGAGAAATATTTAGAAAAACATTGGGTTTTAAGTGGCATTTATGTACCTGGAGCAGGCATATGATAGAGTTGATAGAGATACTTTGTGGAGTGTCTTAAGAATATATGGTGTGGGAGGTAAGCTGTTTGAAGCATTAAGAAATTTTCATCAAGGTGTAAGGTTTGTGTATGAGTAGGAAAAGAGGAGAGTGAATGTTTCAAAGTGAAGGTTGGTCTTTGGCAGGGGTGTGTGATATCACCATGGTTGTTTACTTTGTTTATGGATGGGGTGTTGCAGGAGGTAAATGTATGAGTCTTAAGAGGTGTAAGTATACAGTCTATGGGGGATGAGAGGGCATGGAAATTGAGTCAGTTGTTGTTTGCTGATGATACAGCATAGATGGGAGATTCAAGTGAGAAACTGCAGCAATTGGTGACTGAGTTTGGAAGCATGTGTGAAAGGAGAAAATTGAGAGTGAATGTGAGTAAAAACAAGGTTACTAGGTTCAGCAGGGTTGAGGAACAAGTTAGTTGGGGTGTAAGTTTCATTGGAGAAAGTGAAGTGTTGTAGATACTTGAAAGTGGACATGAAAACGAATGGAACAATAGAAGTGGAAGTGAATCATAAGTTGGGGGAGGAGGCAAAGGTTCTGGGAGCACTGAAGAATGTGTAGAGAGAGAACGTTATCTGTGTGGGCAAAAATGGGTATGTTTGAAGGAATAGTAGTCCTAACAATATTATGTAGATATGAGGCATGGGCTACAGATGCGGTTGTGCAGAGGGTGGATGTGTTGGAAATATTTAAGGACAGTGTGTGGTGTGAGGTGGTTTGATGGAGTAAGTAATGAAAGGGTAAGAGAGGTGTGTAATAAAAAGTGTGTGATTGAGAGAGCAGAAGAGTGTGTACTGAAAAGCTTTGGACATATGGAGAGAATAAGTGAGGAAAAGTTAACAAAGAGGATATGTGTCAGAAGTGGAGGGAACAAAGAGAGTGGGGAGACCAAACTGGAGATAGAAGGTTGGAGTGAAAAAGATGATGGGTGATTGGGGCCTGAACATGCAGGAGGGTGAAAGGTGTGCATGGGATAGAGTGAATTGCAACGATGTAGTATACTGGAGTCAAAGTGCTGTCAATGAACTGAACCAAGATATGTGAAAGGTCCAGGGTAAACCATGAAAAGGTCAGTGGGACCTGGATGTGGATAGGGAGCTGTGGTTTCGGTGCACTACACATGATGGCTCGAGAATGGATGTGAGCAGGTGTGTTCTTTCTTGTCTGTTCCTGGTGCTACCTCACTAATGCTGGAAATGGTGATCAAGTATGAAAGAAAGATTCAAGCAGAATATAAATGGTAAATTCATTGTTAGAATTTATTTGAAAAACTTCTTTTGGAGCATTTCACAATGCTAATCTTAAGTCTAGAATGTGTGCTACAGCATATGTTTCTGCATACTCAGCATGTATATGCAGACTTGTTCTTGCACGATTCCAGCAGGCATTGACGATGTTTAGGTTCTGGATTTTGAGCAGACAACTCTAGTTTACTAAGCTCCATTACTGTAGCAATTACCACATCCTTGTCATTTTTCTTATTAGTTCAGGCAGAAAGCCTTAGCACGAAACTCTGGATCCAGATAACTCACAGAATATAATCTTTGCTTTAATGCATGCCAAATCAAGGACAGTGAAACATATCGCCAATGGCCATAACCTGTTTGCAGATTTGCTAGTGTGGTGCCAAGTCATTTGGTCAGGAATATCTGCACCATCTTTGCTGGTATTTTAGTACATCACATTTGTGGCAGATTTTTTGCCCAACATTTGTCTAGTGACACTTTTATTTAATAAGCTGAGAAGACTACATACTTTCATTTTCAGAACTTGTACATTGTCAGAGTGCAATCAGATGTTGAATTACAGATCTCAGATGAGTATGGTTTTTCCTTTCATTAAAATCTCTCCGTTGGGAATTTCTTGTCTTTGCCTTCTGATAGCTGCAAGAAAAGATATCTACATTTTCAAATGGGAATGTCCTTGACTCCCTTGAACAGAACTGTGCATAAATTCTAATCAGTTAGTCACACAAAAATTATGCATGTTTTTCTTTTGCAGTTACTGTCCACGAAGAACAAAAGTAGATCAAAATCTATGCATATGCAAATGTCCAAATAAATTATGGGGTAATTATCACTTTCAGTTTTGCCTCAAAATAGCAAATTATTATTGATGTATACCATTCTGATGGAATTGTTCAAGTTAGTTTGAGGATCTTTATTCCACTAACAGCAGTCTCTTTAGTGATTGTTCATTTAGGAGTCTTCAGGTGGTATTGCCTTTCATATTTATCTGTGATTCTACAAAATAACACAATACCAACCAAAGAATCCAAAATTAGCTAAAGTGAAATTTCCCAAAGTTTTTAATGACTTTAGACCTGTTGTTTTAACTTCAAACATAATGAAATGCTTAGAGGA
>JAYMFT010141861.1:0-12805 GCA_038088735.1 Panulirus argus
CCAACTAACTCGTCCCTCAACCCTGCTGAACCTAATAACCTTGCTCTTATTCACATTTACTCTCAGCTTTCTCCTTTTACACACTTTTCCAAACTCAGTCACCAAATTCTGCATTTTCTCACTCGAATCAGCCACCAGTGCTGTATCAAGGTCAAACAACAGTTGACTCACCTCCCAGGCCCTCTCATCCTAACAGACTGCATACTCGCCCATCTCTCTAAAACCCTTGCATACTTGCCCATCTCTCCAAAACCCTTGCATTTACCTTCTTTACCACCCCATCCATAAACAAACTAAAGAACCATGGGGACAACACACACCCCTGCCGCTGACTGACCTCACTTGGAACCAATCACTCTCGTCTTTTCCTGTATATAGCATTGATGGGATGGCCTTGATTAGGGCCTCAGTTGCCCATGCCATCTCAGCTTAAAAAAAAAAAGGGGGGGGGGGAGACACAAAGCTTTAACCACCACTTCTCTCTTCAGGAAACCACTGTCATGAGCCTCTCAACTCGTACACCCTACAGCTACCATACAATCATCAAACACATTTAACAGACTCAGGCCCTGAGCCTTCAAAGTATTTTTCACTCCATCCTTCTACATTCTTGCTTTCCCCCTTTTCATTGTTCCTTCCACTTCTTACTTGTATACCCTTTTAGACATCTTTGCTTCACTCATCCGCTCCGTGTATCCAAAGCATGTTCGCATATCCTCTTCAGTTGTGTCTTACATACTGTTCTTACCACCATACCTCTCTCTTACCCTATCATTTCTTTTTTGATCAAGCCATCTCATAACTACATGCACATAACACAGACAACTATACTATCAAATATTCCCATCTTTACCCTTAAAGACAGTGACATTTCTTTCCACACATTCCTTAGTGCACCCAAGACCTTTGCCTCCTCATCCACCCTTTGCCTCACTTCAGCTCCCATTGCTCCATTTGCTGCCACACCCACTTCCTGGTATCTAAAACACTTCACTTGCTGAAAGTTCTCTCCAGTCAAACTTACACTCCAAATAACCAGTCTTTTTGCACTGCTAAACTTTATAACCTTACTTTTATTCATATTTTCACTGAACTTTCACTTTTTACACATTCTCCCATACTCAGACACCAGCTTCTGCAGTTTCTTACTTGAATCTCTCGTTAGTGCCATATCATCGACAAACAGCTGTTATGTGGTACTTAGCTGTAGATGGCAGCCTTTGGTTTTAGTACTTTATACATGACAGACAGAGAGTTGGTGTGTGTAAATCAGGCTGTTGTTAATTTTTTCCTAACTTTACATCACTTAGGTGGGAGAAGCATGAGGTAATATTTATTTGTACATTTTCCATTTACGCACTCTATTAGGTTTAACAAAGAAAAGAGTGATTATATGACACATGAATATGACTGGAGAGAACTTTGGGAAAGTGGATTGTTTTGGATACCTGGCAGAGGATGGAACCATGGGAGTTAACGTGAGCATAGGGTGGCTGAAGGGACAAAGGTCTTGGGTACACTGAGGAATGTGTGGAAAGAGAGGTCACTGTCTTTAAGGGCAAAGATGGGCATGTTTGATGGTATAGTAGTCCCATCAGTGCTATATGGATAGGAGGCATGGGCACAAGACTAAAATGTAAAGGATAGGCAGAATGTGTTGGAAATGAAATGCATGAGGACAGTATGTGGTGTAAGGAGGTTTGATCAAATATAATGATAGGGTTAGATAGGTGTGGTAGCAAGAGTATGTATGAGGGAACTGAAGACGGTGTGCTAAAATGATGTGGACATAAGGATAGGCTGAGTGACGAAAGGATATACATGTCAGAAGTGGAGGAAACAAGGAAAAGGGGGAAACCAAGATGGAGGTGGAAGGATGGAATGAAAGATAACGTGAAGGCTCAGGCCTGAACACATAGGAGGGCATGAAACATACAAGGGATATAGGGGTCAGGGCCTGAACACGTAGGAGGGCATGAAACATACAAGGGATATAGGGGTCAGGGCCTGAACACGTAGGAGGGCATGAAACATATAAGGGATATAGTGAAATGGAGTTATGTGGTTTAAAGGGGGATGAACCAGGGTATAAGAAGTGGCCTGGGGAAACAGTGGAAAATTCTGTGGGGCCTGTCATTATAAATGACAGCTAGTAACTGAATGCAAGTGAATGAGGCCATTTCTTTATCTCTTCCAGGCGCTACCTCACTAACACCGGAAATGACAAACGTGTGATAAAGAAAGTCCCAGCATTACCAGACTGTACCTGCTCAAGGTTACATCATGAGTGAAAGTTATCTTCATCAATTTTGCATCACTGAAGTAAAATTTTGTCAAGGAACTTCTCACTTCAAATGAGCCTATCCCTTCACTGCACTTTAGCTCCAGGAATCCCTGGGGATGGGGTCCTCTTATATACAAGTTATACATTTTCCACTAAACAAGCAAAATATATTGAACTTAGGTTTATTTTAAAAGTCATTAGTGTCGATTTTACTAAGGAACCTGCTTTAAGTACATTTTCATTGAAAGGAAAGGGGTGGCTTGGCATATTTACACTTTCCCTATAAAGGTATTGGTAAATTTTACCAAGACCTTGAGAAACTAGAAGCGAGTAAAAACCATGACAAAACTGGGGAGTACAGACACTGTAATGTGAAGATGAATTATCCAGTTGGTCTTTTTAGGGTACCAGCATCATTTGCTGGGATCCAACAGTAAGTACCCATTTCTGAAATCATACAGCATTTCAATTATGATAGCTCAAGAAAATGTTCACTTCAGTAAGATTTGTCTACAAGTTAGAAAAAAATCAAAATGGTAATTACAGTCATACAATGTATTATCTAACGTGACCATACAAATTAAAGCAGAAAGTATTTTTAATTTGATATGACATACAGTCTTCTGTAACTAATATACTATATCTACATAGCAGAAGCCAATCTGGCCAGTTTGATGTAACATTGTCTCCTGCACCTACAATACTATATCTACATAGCAGAGGCCAATTTAAATTTGAAGTATAATTTTCTTTAATCAAGTACACAGTATGACAAAATTTTTAAATAGAATTTTTAAAGAACAGGACTGTCATCTAAAATTAGCCTTCCAATAATAAAGAATGCAACATGGACAGCCTTCTAAGATATAGTGAAAATTGGGTGATACTATTATCTGGTAACAAATTCAACAGCTAAATGCACAACCTTTGACAACATTGTGAAGAGCCTTAAAATTATTCCCAGCTGTTACAAAGATTATTTAGAACTATATGTCCTAGATTATCAAGACCTACTATGAAAAATGCTTTTGGCACTACTCAACATGTGCTAAAATTATTGGATACTACAACAATGTTGTAAGAGATCTTAACCCAAAAGAAAATGCACTGATATTTTTCAAGATAGTCTTGTTCTTTTGGAAATTCTTTTCCAGAAACAAACTTCCTCAGAAATTATTCTGTAAATCTATAACTCAGAATACATTCTGTTAGATAAGCTTCAAACATACCTTGAGCAAAATTGGTACAAGATATACTTCTGTCTTTCATATTTTTAATAAATCCACCTTCTGCTGACATTTTCCAATATAAATGTGCATAAAATCAAGACATTTGAACAAAAGATGTCATTTTAAAGCTCTTTTATCATCATATGGACACCTTGCTTAAGGATGAAGACAAGCATTTTAAACACTTACAAGAGATGACTTCACATATAGTACCTTGATAAAAATCATATCATATACAAAAAGTTTTGTTCATGAACTGAAAGAATATATAATAAAACATGCACAAAATAATGCATGATTAATCATTTGGAATGTTTTGCAATAATACATGCACTGTTTTCAAAAGGAGCAAACCAGATATTTTTACCAAAGTCATCTTACTGTACAGTGAAAACTCAATATCCACTGTATGACAACATCTAACCAACAATGAGTAGGTCAGACTATCCCAGCAATTAGCATGGCACATGGTTAAGCAAATGTCAGAGTTGTGAGCACACAAGGTGCACCCCGTGACAACCATACAGCACAGCATATTTTAAGATGTGGGCCTCACACTATATAAAATCATGTTACTGAATGGTGCACAGAGGATATGGAATCAGGGACACTCAAATTCATATTAGGAAGGAGATTACAAGAAAAAAATAACAGGAAAAATAGCAAAATACACATTATCTGAAAAAGTTTTGCAAATCTTATGAATGCCGAATGGGGCATGTAAGGTTACAAGCTAACTTGAAGTTGAAAAATACCTTACAAATGTCTAAAACTTTCCTGGTTTTAACAAGGTGAAAGTAAGAGTAACCAAATCTTCAACAGCAGTGCACATCATCCTTCCTATATATTGTCAGAATTTCAATACCTTGAGCAACAATGATGGTCATCTGACCTTTCTCTGCAAGGTGGTCTTTGCTCTATAGATTGGCTTTGTGAAAGGAAAAACCCCAAGATGGCACACTGTGTAAGATAATCATACAAACAACTTAAAAGTTGACACTAATAACCATACTCTTTATGAAAGATTAAATAAACAAATCCATTTAAGACAAAACACCATTATGAAATTTTGAACTTCTCTGACAAGTTTTCCTAACGTTCCCATAACTTTACAGATATTATAAGTAAATGTTTCAAGATCATGATGGCCTGGGTAAAATGAATTGTTAACTTAGTTGTTGCTAAACACCTACTTATACCTATGTATTACCTGTACTGTGATTTTCAAGTAAACAAAATAAACTTTTAAGTCTCAACAATATCACTATTCTCATATGAGATTCTGGTGGGAGATTTAACAAATACATCTGATCTACACTGACCTCTTTACATGACAAGGGAATATGCTCTTGAAAATGTTTATGCAAGCTTTGTCTGGGCCACATGTGCACTTAAGTCATGCATGCAGTCAACAAATAAGCTACTCTGTGCAATCCCCTCAAACCTTGAGACCAGCAAAGCCTTAAGTAAAAAAATAACTTTTCAAGCTTGTGTACACATCATTATTCATTCTTCAGTAGGGTAAGGATACTCTCTGGTCAGCTATATTGGATGATCCTTCCTTTTTTTAATCAGTGTCCATTATGGCTGAAAAAGTAATGCAATGCCTGATTCTAAATGAATATCTTAATGAATTAGAAAGCACAAGGCAAGTTGGTCCTAATTCAATGAGCAGTTTAACTTCATGATATAAAGCAATATTCATCAGTCACTTAACCATTCAAGACATTCAAAAATTGGCATATAAGACATCAAATGTAAAAATATTTAAATTGCAAGAACAGCAGCTGAACATGAAAGACAGAAAAGGCCTGATGGAGTGTCTTTGAAATGTATAATCAGGTTTTGACTTTGGAAGTAACATGTTACCAGTATGTACTTTTTTTATTGTCCAAGAAATACATGGGTTAATATACTTTAAAAACCTTGGTAAGAAAAAAAATGCTGATATAAAAAAATAAACATAAATGCAGGAGAGCCTATGCCACTCATTTCACTCCACCATTTTGAGAGTGAAATGAGCAGCATAGATGCCCCTTCACTTATGGTTAATTTTTGGATATATCAGCAAAACTTTATTTTTTCAAACTAAGGTTTTAAAAGTATATAAACAATTATGTACAAGAAGGTCAATTATAATAGCTCTTACCCACACACTTTACAATATAGAATTATTTACATAAATTATTATTACAATGAATGACACGGAATATTTACGGACTGTGCTGAATATATAATTGTCAAGTAACAGGTCACAGCATTTATGAAAGCTATACTGAAATCCAATGCCCCACTGACCATGATACTGGTAAATCTGGGGCTTTTTTCTTCATAAAAGAGATGCAAAAAGCTGAAGGATTTTTTTCTCTAATAGGCTTCAAAACTAACTTTGTGTAAGTCTTGCTGCTGCACACCGAAGAAATGATGTACAAACCATCACAAAACTTTTTTGAATGTAATGATAAACCTGCTCTTTATCACTATTGTCATGAGTTTAATCACAGCCCTGTCCTCCAATAAATCAGGTAAGACCAATTTTGCCACCTTTTGTGTAACTATGGATAAGGTAAATGACAGGAAATTTTCTTACCAGAGACCCTTTACCTACAGCCACTATCCAGAACTCTGGACAACAAGCACAGTTGGTGGGACTGTGGAGGCAGCACTAGCCCATGCTTCATTAAACGTGTTTGCTTCCATCATGTTTTTGGCACAGAAGTAAGTGAGCTGGGCACCTCGAAGTAAGATGTCCGTGACAGTCTGCATGAAGTCACCAAAATTAAGACAGCTGAATTGTGAAATGTTATCAAAATTATCATAAAATGAATTCCAAGCTCCACCTCTTGACAGATTAACCCTATAGTAAAATTATTCAAACAAAGCTTTACAGCATACACCACAATTATTCTTTCTAACCAAAAACTATACATTTCTAAAACAGTCTTCTTCACACTTTATCTTATTACTTTTACATATACAATCTATTTGCAATGCTCATATCCATTGATAAACAGTTTTACAATTATCTCTAATTGGTATTAGTTGGTATGCAGCCAACGACTTGGGAGGTATATTACCAGTACTTCCCGCCTGTGTATCGGCAGGGTTAGTGACATCTGCTTAGTGAGCCAGCACTTCAGTGGTTGTCAAGCTGCACTTCTCTGACCCAGGTAGCTGTCTTTTCTTTCTGCCTCACAAACATGTGGACTACTGGCATTCTGTCCACAAACATACAATCTCTCTTTGTCATACATAACACTTCACAACACTTAACTCACACAGCTCATTCTTCGTAACTCTACAGTTTCCTTTGGTAAGCACTAAGTGCTAGTCTTGCCTTTTGACAAAATAATAGAAGTAGTAGATAGAAGCAGTGGATAGGAACATTTAGGCAGGGGCATTAGGTAGAAGTAGTCATTAGGAACATTAGGTAGGAGCCTCTGCAAACACTATGCTAGACTTGCCTCTGCCAGTGGCCTGTTAAGGGAGAGGCACTAAAGGCTAAGAAGCGGCACTGGGTTGCACTAATTATGAAGACTCTGTTGCCGTGGCCACCCCTTTGAGGGAGTTCCAATTGCAACAGATGTTGGAGATGTGAGTAGATAAGAGTACCTCTTCAGCATATAATTTTGTTGAAACCCAGCTAGTCACATGTAATCTACATTATGTCCATCCATTCATGAGAGCTTCTCCTCAAGATCTCCCTGTGTTACTCTCCAGAACATGTGCTAAACTTCTCTTCTCTATTACTGTATGGCTGAAGAAAAAGTTAGTAGTGATGGCAGATTTGGGAAAAAAAAAAAAAAAAAAAGGGTCAATAGGAGGGGAGTGCTGACAATTTATTTTTCAATAGAAGAATTTTCTTACCTACTCATGGTGTGGGTATACAGAAGATGGGATGGAAAAGATTGATATATTTCATGTAAGAGGAAATGCAAAGGGTAGTGTAAATGAAGTAAAGGATATAAAAATGCTGTGAGAGAGTAAAATGTAGGCTGACTTTAAGCTGTATTTCATTGGTAGAGGAATAAAAAGTCAAAGAAATAAGACTAAAAGTAGGGGAACTAAAATGAAATTATAAAACAACTTCAACATTGAATGAGAAGCTATGAGATATCAATGAAATGACAAGATAAGAGATGACAATGAAATGACAAGCCAAGAGATGTCAATGAAATGACAATGACAACCCAAGGGATATCAATGAAATGATAAGCTAAGTGATATCAGTGAAATAACAATGAAATGACCAGCAAAGAGATATCGGTGAAATAGAAAAAACATGCAACTGAGAGGGTGTGGGACCGACGATCACTTTACACTCAGTTCAACCGAACAGCATAGATATTTTAAATATTATCAAAAGGATTTTTCAATTTTTAGTCTTCTTTGATGAGAATTATTATATATAGTAAAAGAAACCAAACTTTGTTTTTCATTGCTATGGCAAACTATAAACTTTATGACAAAAAAAATCTATATCACTATAAAACTGGTAAAAAAAAATAATCACAAACTCTGTGCAACAAGTTCTGGTTGGAGGATCACTAGTCCTGTCAACCCACAAGTTCCAGTTGGAGGATCACTAGTCCTGTCAACCCACAAGTTCCAGTTGGAGGATCGCTAGTCCTGTCAACCCACAAGTTCCAGTTGGAGGATCGCTAGTCCTGTCAACCCACCAGTTCCAGTTGGAGCATCACTAGTCCTGTCAATCCACAAGTTCCAGTTGGAGGATCACAAGTCCTGTCAACCCACAAGTTCCAGTTGGAGGATCACTAGTCCTGTCAACCCACAAGTTCCAGTTAGAGGATCACTAGTCCTGTCAACTCACAAGTTCCAGCTGGAGGTTAACTAGTCCTGTCAACCAACAAGTTCCAGTTGGAGGATTGCTGGCCCTGTCAACCCACAAGTTCCAGTAGAAGGATCACTAGTCCTGTCAACCCACAAGTTCCAGTTGGAGGATCGCTAGTCCTGTCAACCTACAAGTTCCAGTTGGAGGATCACTAGTTCTGTCAACCCACAAGTTCCAGTTGGAAGATCGCTAGTCCTGTCAACCCACAAGTTCCAGTTAGAGGATCACTAGTCCTGTCAACCCACCAGTTCCAGTTGGAGCATCACTAGTCCTGTCAACCCACCAGTTCCAGTTGGAGCATCACTAGTCCTGTCAACCCACAAGTTCCAGTTGGAGGATCACTAGTCCTGTCAACCCACGAGTTCCAGTTGGAGGATCACTAGTCCTGTCGACCCACAAGTTCCAGTTAGAGGATCACTAGTCCTGTCAACCCACAAGTTCCAGCTGGAGGTTAACTAGTCCTGTCAACCCACAAGTTCCAGTTGGAGGATCGCTAGTCCTGTCAACCCACAAGTTCCAGTTGGAGGATCACTAGTCGTCAACCCACAAGTTCCAGTTGGAGGATCGCTAGTCCTGTCAACCCACAAGTTCCAGTTGGAGAATCACTAGTCCTGTCAACCCACAAGTTCCAGTTGAAGGATCGCTAGTCCTGTCAACCCACAAGTTCTAGTTGGAGGATTGCTAGTCCTGTCAACCCACAAGTTCCAGTTGGAGGATCACTAGTCCTGTCAACCCGCAAGTTCCAGTTGGAGGATCACTAGTCCTGTCAACCCACAATTTCCAACTGGAGGATCACCAGTCCTGTCAACCCACAAGTTCCAGTTGGAGGATCACTAGTACTGTAAACCAACTAGTACTATTGGGAGAATCACTTGCACTGTTGAGCCACAAACGATCAGATCCCCTGAACAAATAGCACTTAAATCTTTCAATATTAATCTTCTACTTGTTAAGGTTTCATGAACAAATATTTGATGTTGTGCAATACCTTTGTTGAAGATTATTTCTGTATTCATTTTCTGTGTGCTGAAGAATGTAAATATTTTCTTAGGGAGCACATCAGCTGACCTTGGTGACACTTGGAAGAACTCAAGCAAGACGGTTCCTTATCCACATATATAGTATTTGTAATGATCATAAGTACATCAGATCCAACTTGGAGGAGCTCATATGTACACAGCATCCCACCTAGCAGGGCTAATATGTACACAGCACCTCACCTAATGGGGCTCATATGTACACAGTTTCCCACCTGGTGGTGATCATGCGTACACAGCATCCCACTTGGTGGTTATATGTAAACAGCATCCCACTTGGTGGACTATAATGACCTCAAGTATACTCTTTGGAAAAATATTTCAATCCCTTCTATTTCCACTTTACTTACAAATTCCTCAACTTGGTCTAACTTCCCTTATGAGTACTTTTTAGGGCAATCCTTAAGCTTAACATACTCTCATTTCTTCATGAAAAGTGGCAAATGTTTCATGTTAATAACCATACTAACATGTTGCATTCATCAACAAATATTCTGAACACTGCAGTTGCATCAATATAAAGTGTGGAATGGTTGAGAAATTCCAATTTTACACAACATGCACACATCTGTCACTGTCAACAGAGGATACTGACATACGAAGCAAACACTAGAATAATGTAAACACTCTTTCTCCATTCACCACTAATCCCACCAGTGTAACATGAGGTAAAACAGTCACTTGCATTATTCTAATAATTCAACACTACTTTTTCAAAGCCCTATGTTTTCAATATCAATTTCTACAGCTCATTCTCTGGGATGGATTAATTTCTGTTGTTTATACCGTTCTCTTCCATTGGAAAATTGGTAATGGGTAAATTAATCAAGTAAACTGAATCAACAAAATTCATTTTGTTCATTATCCACAATTATCATAAGAGCTGTTACCTACGTATGTATACCATGTAAACACATATACTGTACCAATCAAAATCTCTTGGACCATTCTTAATTTCTATTAATCTTTTCTATGTTGTTTCCATGACATGAGAATAAAATGTAACGACATTATCTTTTTCCAGTAATCAAATACAATAAGCATCACTTCCATTAAGAAATAATAAAAAAAACTACAGTCATGGCTGCCTTAGCAGTATACACCTGGACAGTATAAAGACCTAGTATATGGAGGGAAGAGGAAGCACTAAGATAGGGACACGAAAAAGCTCCAATTCTTCAAAAACTGCAATGACAGCTGACTATTCAATCACTGGTGTACACAAATGAATGTATCCAGAGAATAAAAGTCAGTGAAAGGATGAATAATACTTCTACAGGTGACTGAAGACAAAATACAGCATATACTTTGTTATCCAAAATGCTTGGGAATCAGCCATTTAATATAAAAATTTCCAATTATTCAAGTTTCTTTTCATTTATTAAATAATTCAGGAATTGTAATATTTTAAAATATTTTACCAATTTGTAAATATTATATGTAGAGGAAATATCAATATTTGTAAGCAAATAAGCACTACTAAATGCCTGGATCTTCTTCTTCTGCTGCTGCTTGGTTATGTTGTAAATAGTCATCAAGCCAACACTGAAGTCCTACAAAAGAGCCGACGTGAACTCACCCATTGCAGCTCTTGGACAACATCATCTTTTTGAGGCTTAAAATGTTCCTCTTGCTGACAAATCTTGAAAGGTGCCATCATCCACAATAGTAATCCAGGGTGCACAAAATACATAACTGTACAAGACAAGCACAAAACACTGCCTTTCTAGAAAGCATACGGGTATTGGTAAAAAAAATTACCAGCGCCACAAAACACCTGGTGGTTAGTACACTTATCACTGTGACGCGATGCAATATGAAACATTTTTACACATCTTTTTTTAATATTTCAATTTTCTTCACATTATTAAGGGTTGTCAAACATTCTTGAAAAACATATTGTTTTGAAAATGTTGTCTAAAATTACAGATAACAGAGTTTTACAGTATATATTTCCAGAAATCTCTTTTAATATGAAGCAGTCCTTACCATGGAACAATTATCATTCCAGTAAAGTTATAGAAATCTATCAAGAACTTCAGTACTATAATTTGTAAGGAAACCAAAATAATCTGTTAAGTGTCACAACAATGTGGTATCTTAGGCCTCTGATAAACCCTACAGAAATAACAACAGGAGGTACATGAAACACTGTAATTTGGGAGTCTGCAACTGTAATCCTATCTTGGATAATTCAGCCATTAGGAACTAAAACAAATATGAACCAACACAAGCACAGTATGATACCCAACATTCTGCAAAAAAAAAAATCATACTTCCTGATTTCTCTAAATTTTGAAGACAACTAAACAATGGTAAAAAGTGATGAAAGACTCCTATACAACAGAAACTGTAAACTTACTGCCAGCTGTGGAACACAGACAGTGAAGGGAATAAGCATGATGTACCACCAAGCACAAAAGCCAGCAACCCAGATGGCTGCCAAGAGGAGCAGCACTAGCCAGATGATCTGCCACAGGATGCCTCCAGAGCCACTCCCGCTTGACCTCCCCACACCTCTCCCACTACCCTCTCCTGTACCTTCACCAGCTCCCATCTTTTTTTGGTAACCTGTAAAGAGACAATAAATTCATCTTCAGATCTCAAAAAAACATGATCCTTGAGAAAATGAGAATTACCTGAAAAAATATTGAAAAGTTTAAATTATGTAAAGATACTTTTGGGTCACCTGCCTTAAATGAAATAAGTGTAAGCTTTGAATCAGTCAGGGCATTATCAATGTTACTGCCATGCCAAAGGTAACTTTTCCCTCTCAGTATAACCTCAAGCAGGCAGTTTCCAGTAATACCAATATACACTTTCCAAGAAAGGGTCCTGACATTACCCAGAAACCTCCCTCCAGGAGCTCCTACAATTCCAAATCTGTGCTACCCTCAGTAGCAGGGAAATGATGGATTCCTTTGGGGTGACAAGTTCTTTGATGAGACCATACTCCCAATGACTAAGCCTCACCAAAGGCGAGTTTTCACCTATGGTTTAACCTCATGTAGTGGTGTCCAATACACCACCTTATATAACACACACACACACACACACACATATATATATACATACATATATATATATATATATATATTTTTTTTTTTTTTTTCCCCCCCCCCATACATATTTGCCTTTTCCCGCATTAGCAAGGTAGCGTTAAGAACAGAGGACTGAGCCTTAGAGGGAAAATCCTTCCTTGGCCCCTTCTCTGGTCCTTTAATGGAAAAGCAGAAACTGGAGGGGAGGATTTCCAGCCCCCCGCTCCATCCCCTTTTAGTCACCTTTTATGACACGCAGGGAATACGTGGGAAGTATTCTTTATCCCCTAAATATATATATATATATATATATATATATATATATATATATATATATATATATATATATATATTTTTTTTTT
>JAYMFT010141872.1:0-12805 GCA_038088735.1 Panulirus argus
GAGAGAGAGAGAGAGAGAGAGAGAGAGAGAGAGAGAGAAATTACGCTACTTACAGGGAGATTTCGTCAGACTACAGGGCCAGAGCGTAGCGCATGAAAATCAAGAGTACAACGAACAAGTCGTCTGAGCTATGCATGTGAGATGGAGAGAGTTGTATGACTGTGAACTGAGGGCCGGCAGCCACTGTGTGAGTGAGGCAATAACAAAAGACAGCAAGCAATGCCAGGGGAGTGAAACTTGATATCCACTGAAGTGGCTTGAGAGAGAGAGAGAGAGAGAGGCGCCAGCAGCGACTGCATTAAACAAGCGTTCGAGCCCGAGTGATACACCGTCCTATACACGAGTTGAGAGACGCCTGTGCAAGACAGGCCACTCCAGGCTGCACAGCCGGCCGGGCCACCACTGCACTGATCGTTATAATTAAAATAAAAATGAAACCATACATCTGCGCAAATGAGCCATATGCCTCTACGACAGACGAGATCCTATTTGATTCCGGGACAAAAGAATGCAATCTTCTTACCTAAAATAATGAGGCTGGGGCGTAAGGATGGCGAAGTGAGCGTCGGGGATAAACTCGAAATTAAGAACCCGCTAAATGTGGAGTGACGCGAAATAAAGATGAGGAAGAAGGCCATTGTGTATGTGTCCCATATCGAGTGATGAGCAGGTGGTGGGTGGGGAGTGTTGGGTGGGTTGGGTGGGTGGTGGGTGGGTAGGACGGGTTGGTGGGTGGGGGAGGCTAGGGAGGGTGGGCTGGCGGTGGATGGGGGGACTGAGCGGTGGGGAGGACAGGGTGGGTGGTGGGTTGGGAGGTCCGTCTGTTTGATGGGTAGGTGGTGGGTGGGGAGATTGGGTGGGTGGTGGGGGCGGAGTGTGGATGAGTGGTGGATAGGGAGGTTGGGTGGATGATTGGAGAGGAGACTGGGTGATTGGTAGGTGGGAAGGCTGGATGGGTTGTGGCAGGGGAGACTGGGCGGTTTGTGGGTGGGTGATGGGAGGGTAGAGTGGGTGATTGGTGGATGGAGAGTTTAGATGGGTGGTAGGTGCGGAAGCTGGGTGGGTGGGGAGGCTAAGTAGTTGGTGCGAGGGGAGACTGTGTTGTTAAGGAGTGGGGAGGCTGGGTGGGTGGTGGGTGAGGGGTGGGGAGTCTAGGGGATTCCTCTTGGAGACGGGAGGATGCGGGGACAGGGGGAGAGGTCCAGGAGTGACGGGCCTCCGGCTGGCTTTTGAGGGAGGCGAGGGAGGACGAAGAGGTAAGGAGGTAGATGGACGGATTAGGTAATGCACGTGGATACTGCTAATTGTTAGGAACAGGATGAGGATAATAGGTTAGTGGGCCGGGGGATGTGAGGATGGGCGTGTAGGCTGGTGTGTGAGGATAGATGTGTGGGCCGGGGTACGGGGATAGGTATGAGGGCCTGGGTATTAGGTTAGGTGTATGGACAGGCGTGTGGGCCAGGGCGTAAAGGCTGGGATGTGTGTATAGGCATGAAAGTCTTTGGAATGAGGGAAGTGGGAAGGGAGGAAATAGAGTTAGGGTCACGTCAAAGGAACTAGAGCAGTGTAATGTTCTGCAATTTGTGGGGGAGGGGGGGGGAATAGTGTGAAGATAGGGGATGGAACAGTGTGAAGAAAGTTATGATAGACAGGATCAGCGCGCGGATAGGTGTGTGGGGCGGGGGCAGAGTTACCATACGACATGAGGAGCAAGGATGATGATAAGACAGGTGTGTGAGTAACAGGTATAGTGCCAGGAGAGGGGTCGGGGAGGATAGCGTGTCAACATGTGTAAGATATGGGCACGGTTTGAGAACAAGAGGAGTGGGTGAAGACGTTTGGACATAGCATGCAGATCAAGATAGTGTGAGGGTAGAGATGAGGGATTAGAGGCAGTGATGAAGTAAGGATGGGTGGTGTAGGGAGAGAGAGAGTAGGGATGGGAACAAGAGTAAGGGTGGAGGATGGGTTTGGAACTGGGAAGACCAAAACTGGGGTTAGGAATAAGATGTAAAGAATAGAACAGCGATGGCAGATGAGGCTGAAGGGGCACGGTAGGTTGACGGGGGCTAGATATGGGTTGGTCTGAGGATAGAGGTGAGGATGGAATATAATTCCTCCTCAATCAACTTTAAAAATGATTTCAAAAAGGAGGTGAAATCTTCTATCATTGAGACAGTAATGCAGAATATCACTTGGATCCAGTTTTACTCTTAAGAAATGGTTAATAATCAGTTGAGTTCACCTTTCATCAACGCTGTGGTATTAATCAATTCTACAACCACCGTGTCGGCTGCAGACTTCAATGACCTTGTGACAACGGCCAATAATGCCAGGCCAAGGGTAAGCGACTTGTTAACACCGTCAGAACCACACGAGTGTAGGGGCTAACAAGCATCTCACACGCCCCGGTACTGAAATATGCCAGCCCTAACCCTGCTTCGGCAGAAGGGAACACCAAATACTTGGGTGTCATCGGCGATGTCCGAGATACTACTGGTGTGTGGTTACGAGGAGGGTAACCCTTGACGCCTACTGTTAACACACACATTGTCTGCTGTTAGTTCATACGTCAGTGTTTTAACGTCACGCCAACGGAGACGGCCACAGTCATATCTAATGGTGTCTGCTTGCTTCATCGCCTTGTACGTTGAGGGAAACGTGGGTGCGGGGTTGTCCGTCCCCACGCCTGCCATTGCCTGGGATTCCGCCGCCGTGGAATCATATTTGGGACTTTACCAAAACATCCACAGCTGATAAATGAACATGTTGAACGACCAAGTGGATGACGAATCTTTCTGGACCCCAACGCCACCATTACCCTGACCAGAAAATATCGGAAGAGCGGTGATACTCGAACTCTTGTAGCCAAAGCACATGTTAAGAATATAAATCACGTCCAGTCGTTTCTAAAACTTGCAACCACTAAGAGGAAACATTCGTGTTGTCCTGGAGATTGATAACATAAAACCTGTATGAGAAGAACCGGATCATGCTGAGTCAGTCTACCGAGATCAATATCAGGTCTCACCTAATAATTATCTTTCTGGAACGCGACCATTGCAGTGCATACAACGCCTTGACATCTTGGGCAAGACACCAGGGATCCTGTTTCCCTTCCATTTTATCTCTTGGAACAGAATGTATAACGTTTACCATATGGAGATCAGTTCCAGTGATTCGCATTTCGTTTACCGCATAGAAATCAGCTGGAAGGATTCATAAAGAGCGTAAGTTTGGTTCTCAGTTCACAAATTCCTTTCCAGCAGTATAACTTATCCCCAAGGATAATTCTAGCCAAGTCGGGTGATTTAACCGTTACATTAACTCATTTCTGCCACTGGATGGATGTAATTTACGATAGCATACCACAAGGCCAAGCAGCCGGATATCGTGTAAGCTTGATTAGAGACTTTGTTTTTTGGGCTGTGAGGGTGGACAGCTGATGATCTTCCCGGAGGCTGCGTCGTTATAAGATTGGCAAACCCCCAGGAATCATCAGGTGTCCCCAGTAGCACTAACGGCACCCTCAAAAAAATGTCACTTTTATTACCCTGCATCAAATGCTCTTACACCCTCTAATTCTTACCAATCTCAGGTGCATGAGATCCGTCCTTACAGGGTAATGATGACAAAAAATTTACATGAAACCAAGAATACTTAGATATGCAGATAAGAAGAAATATCAGAATTTTAAGAATTCGTTGTCCTAGAAAAAAATCAACTAGAATTAAATCGCAGTTAAAAATACTTAATAAAAATTCAGGAGGTTCTTAAAAGAAAGCGAAAAACTCTGGCCACAATATCATTACCACTGTAATAACGTAACATTTTTGTTTCACAACAACATAAAGAATTATGAGCCTGTGTCTGAGGCTTAGAGAGCTCATCTCTTTTTAACAAACGAATATTTTTTCTGTGTATGAGAGTGTGTGTGTGTGAGTGTGTGTGTGTGGACTGCACTGCCAGAAATGTTTTAGACCAAAAAATACTCATATAATGTACCATACGAGACGAATAAACAATATGACTGGGATTTTGGGGGAAGACAATGGAAGGAAAGTGATTAGCGAGGCTTGAGACTGAATAGGAGGAGAAGGTGGTGCTTAGGATGGATCAGGCGAAGATGGTGGGTGGAGGCAGATGAAATAAAGAAAAGAGTGTGTGGAGAAAAGAGGAGGGCATAGAGGGGTCACATGCTAGGGACAAGTAAGATATCCGGCCTCACTGTAGCTGTATCATAAGGGTCTCTGTCAGCAACTGATACTTAACGTAACACACCAACCGCCAGTTAGGAAGCCACTCGTACTAACAAAGACTTTTGCCATGATCAATGACAGACACGCAGGCAAGCTGCATATAGTAATCTATTCCTGATATTTCTTTCATTTTCCAGCGGCATCCTTCTTCCTTCCTTCCTTCGCTTAGTCGTTCTTCCCCCCTATCGTCCCTCCTTCCTTTTCTCCATCCTTCTTTCCTCCCTCCTTCCATCTCTTTCGCCCCCCCCCAGTCTATCTCCCCTTCCCTTCTCTCTCCTGCTATCCACTTCCTTTACTCCACTCCGCTATTTCTGTTTCTCATCCGCCCTCCCTTTCTCTACCATTACTCTCTGCTCCCTTCCCCCTGCCTCTAACTACCCCCTCTCCCTCCTTTTTCCCTCACCGTCCCTAACCTCCAGCTGGTGTGTTGAGGCGTCCTCATAAACCTCACAAAGCAGTAATAAACCATCGAGTGTCTATCATTTGGGTGTTGATGTATTGAGAGACGTGTCTCCTCAGTCCTCTAATTGTGCTACAAATGCCATTGTCGGTAACTTACGGACGTGATCCAAGGTTGCCAAATTATAGATGATGGAACGTCGCGTTTCTGGCAATCTTCCTGTGGGCCACCACCCTGGAGAAACCTGCCATACTACTGCTGTGGTTGCACGCCAGGCCTGCGAGAGATGCCCTGCCACCAGACGACACTGCACATGACGCGAGAGATGTGCCACCAGGAAACAAGCACCCGTTTGCTGGAGCCACGATCGGACGGCCGATGGCCGAGTGCGGGTCAAGATATCTTCCAAAATAGAGCCAGCCGTTTGGAGGTCGCAGAAGATGACCGCATGTGGGGCATGATCTGATTCATTAAGAGATAACCGCTTACAAGACAAGAGCTCCCACCAACTGATGGCCGCGTGCGGCATAAAGTAAGATCCTCCATGTCATTGCCACATGCGGGACAAGGTATAATGGCCGTCTGATCTTGTCAGGAAGAGAAGGACCTAGAGAGTTCACAATACATTAGCGGAGGAAGAAGTATGGTGGGAATAGGGTGCAGAGTGAGGCGTAAAGTATTCGATCATTTGAATTGTGAGGGATCAAAGGTAAACTATATAGGAGTACGGTAGACTGGGCAGCAATACAAGATTCAGACGGAATTATATCCAGAGGTCTGCAGGTAAAACACTCCGGAAGAAATTTAGACATAACATGGGTACATAATCCGAAATTTTACGCAAACCCAAAGGTGTAGGAGTAATTGTCATGGCTAAACAATGCGGAGTGAAAAGACAAAGAAGACGTGAGGTAAACTACCGAGCTTGTAACAACAACGTTAAGAACTGCAGATAAACGAGACAAGTTAAAGTAAACTGGATGGAAGATGGAAACTAAGAGGTCCAGGAGAACACTTACGAGAACCGAGGAGTTCAGTTAAAGAACAATAGGTAATCTAAGTAGTGAAAGAGTTAATTGGTGACGTCACAGAGTAAACCGCAAGGATCTTAACGCAGAATGATTAAAATGTACACTACATGTTTAACAGTATACAAGAGAAGCCAGAGGTAAATGGATGCAAATAAGTAAACAACAAGGTTCAAGAGATAGTCTAATAAGTCAAGACGTAAAATCAGCAGATTCATTGATTTTGTGGAACTTGTTAATCTCAAGAACCCACTGGTTATTCAGCGCCTTTGAGCCTGAAATAAGGTGTGTAAAATCTTAAAACTATCGTGTGGAAATGGACAACACTGTGTATATAGTCTGCTATCGCTTGTTCAGAAGTACAGATATAGATAGCGTAACGTAAGTAACAGCTTCCTGGATGAAGTACAGTACCAACATCTTTCCCTGCATCATCTCACTGAACCATTTCGTTGTCAGGATCGCTGGCTGGTTTCCTATTTCACTACACCTAAGCTACCGGGCAAGACGTAACATTTTACCCTCCACATACGCCAAGCAATTATCCTTTTTTCAGCGTTTCGCCTTCATACTCTCCTCCTCGCTCTCATTTTCTTCTTAGAACTCATATTCTTTTTTCGTGTATTTCATCTCTCGCAACATTTTTCTCACCGAAGGCCTGGCCTCCCTAAGTGCTCCTGACCATGACAGAAGACTCGGACAATAAAAAAACATAAATTGTCATAGCCAGGTTCCTGGGAAAACCGGAGTCATGATCACTGAAAATGAGATCGGGGAAGTAATGAGGAGGTTGACCGTCAATAAACCACGTGAGGAGGTACACTCCACTCATAAATCGTGGAACTCAGGGCTGAGGCACAGGTGTGTGTGTGTGTGTGTGTGTGTTTGACGGGACGGGTGAAACTCAGACTGCCCAAGGCCAAGCACATGTAACCAGGGAGACTCAAGGGGTTAAACTCACAAAGAGTTTGATGGTCGAGAGGGAAAGTTGGACCAGTCACTGATGAGGCAGAGAACTGAGGGGTGTGTACTACACTGGTAGAGAGCTGCTGGGTATACTAGACAGCTCAGCGATATACCAGGTAGAGAACTAAAGGGTATGCTAAAGAGTGTAGCAGAGTGAAGGGGTATACTAAAGGGTTTCAGAACAAACCATGTAGAAATCTGAGAGGTATACGAGACGATTCAGGGGTATATTAGATAGAGAGATGAGAGGTATACCAGAGTTATCTTGAGCATACCTAGGGGATGAAACATGAACTAGATAGGATCAGAAACGAACCAAAAGGGTAAAAGTAAACTTACTTCAAGGATGAGCTGAAGAGGCAGACGTAGTGCTGAGGGATCGTATCAAAACTGGATCGTCATGTGACAAACCAAGGAGGTCGAGTACGTGTAGTGAACCACACAACATGTTAAGAAATACACATTACCCACAAGACCAAAGGAAAGTTACAGAGTTAGACAACATACCGCACCAAGTGTGAGCCTGAAAGAGGAGTTAGAGAGCCTGTGGCACTACTACAATCCTTAGTCAACATAAATGGGAGATCCAACAGGGCGGTAGTGAGATATACACAGCTGGTGTGACCCAGAGAATCCATCAGATGAGAAGGAAGTTGAGAGGAGTACTTGGGAAGGAAAGATAACGAAGGACATGATGGCCTATGACGAGGTTATCCACTGGAGGACAATAATAGGACCGTATAATCCTAATATATACATATGGAGACAGAATTAGTGTAACAAAAAAGTTAGGCAGGCGCAAAAAAATTATTATGAGCTTTCAGGAACATCGAAGGAAGAAAGGTAGAAGAAAAACAATTTGGAGGTCTCATATTAAACGAGAGCTGGTATGCAAACTGATCACACTGCCTAGAGGACACCTGCCCAGGCCCAGTGAAGAGATAGTGAAAGTTTCAAACAGCTCCTCTTGTTTGGGACCGTGGCGTCCATGATCGATCGTTATCTCACATTTAGAGTGTCAGTGAGTGATATCTGTTTACAGGATAGCACAAGGTCTCACTCAGATCATCGAGATTCATGCGAATGAATCATACATAATCATTTACTGCAGCACAGCGTCATCTAGCGGCCCATCTGCTGCACTAGGAGCGAAAACACTTGCCCTCTTGGCTGTTACTATTGCTGTATCATTCTAGTTATCTCGTCAACGTGACAAATTCTCTTGAGGAGTAAGGTAGAGTCACGTCATTATCTTACCTTTAAAATGTCTTTATATGATCGTTTTCGCTCCCGGAGCACAGGCAGTTCGAACCATTATGGTGCAGTGCTGCCAAGACGTACTGACCGTCACGCAACATCGTCTCATGATTTATGTTGCCATCAAAACAGAGAATAGTATCCTTTGTGCCGGTGTCCACGATGTGACTTTTAGAACGCTGATTAAACACCTGAAGATTTCTTAAATATTACCTCTGGGTTTAGGGTTCGTAATGTTAATCTTGTAAAAAAAAAGAAAAAGTAATATTTGATAGCGACAAAAATATAATATAGAAGACTTAAAAGATGGAGGGATTGATACGAAATCCTTAAAATGTTATAGTTATAGACAAGAAAAGCAATATGAACTACAGGGCAAAAACTGTTCACTCAACCTTCAGCACTATGTGTCAGATATGAAGAATTTACAGTTTCCGTGCCGGAATAAAACTCAGGCATCGAACACTCGAAAAAAGAATGTAATATAAGACTTAGCTCCTCCCGGCCAATATAAGACTCCAGGAGAATACACAGGCACAGGATACATGAGAATGCGTCTTACATGTGTCAGGGAAAATTTACCTAAAATATGCTTCTTCCAAATTTGAGATTATTTTGCGCGTGAGAATATCGGGTGTGGAGGAGCGACTTCGTACCCACCAATACTCCCCTCCGTTCTTTTGTTCGCTATCTCTCAAAATAAAACGAAAATTTGCATATCTGATTACATTATTGTGGTCCATTGATTGTGGCGCAAGTTTTACTAAATTTGATACCGTGTTTCCATAAAGGTAAAATCCAGGTTCTGAAACAAAATTAGGACTCGGTGTTTAAAGGTGAAGGAAGTTGGGGGTTTTGAGGAGGCGTGTTGTGAAGATGGGGTTGTGAATGCGGGGTTGCGAGAGTGAGACAATGGGGAATGGGTTTTGAAGGTGTACTTGCGATGGTGAGGCAGCGGAGGTGAGGATTGGATGACGGTGCTGCGGGGTGGCATTGTGAGGGTGAGGCTTTGGGGTGAGGTTACGATAACGGGTTTGTAAGGAAAAGGTTGTTGGGTGGGGATAAAGGGATGAGGCTGTGAATACAAGGTGCGGCTGTATGGGTGGGACTGTGAGGATGGGATTGTGGAGAAAATGCTGTAGGGGTTGGGTGAGGGATGATGAGAATGAGGCTATTGGAACAACTTTGAGGGAGAGGGAGTTAGGGCGAGGGGTTGATGGACTGCTCATATTGCAGTGAGGTTACGAAATTCGGGGTTTTGGGAGCAGCAATATGAGAGCGGGGTTGGAGGTAAGGGGTGTGGAAGAGGGGCGTCGTGATGCTGAATTCTGAGGCTTGACGGACCAACACACACACACACACACAAACAAGGGCCTTCATAGTGAAATGGTTAGATTTAATGACCATGAGTCAGCAGGACCCAACCCGGGATCCGGTTGGTTCAAATCCTGGGCGTGTCGGTTGGCCTACACCCCTTGAGACTGGTCCGTAAATGGGAACGTGGCTTAGGCTTGGGCGCGCGCGTGTGTGTGTGTGTGTGTGTGTGTGTGTGTGTTTGCAAGCATACATAGGAGTAAAGACATTAGATATACAAGGTTAAGAGAAGGGCAACACGAGTGTAAAACTGTCTTCCCATAACTCACAAAAATTAATCACACACACACACAAACACACACACACACACACACACATAGGTCAAAATGATCTTTTCTCTTAAGTTTTAGCGGCCGTTCAACAAGATAAATTGCCCATAACTCAGAGTACAGTAACTACTGAAAATAGTGAGTGGGGAGAGACAGCAGGAACAATCTCTGGGGCTGATCAATAGAGTATGTGGACAGATGGAGTGAGACACAGACCGCGGAGCACTTAAACAGAACTACTCAGGAAATCAAGTGAAGCTGTAGAAATAATGATATACACAGACTATGGTCTAATAGATGAAATGTTTAAGAAATTGACTAGTGTACTGGATCAATGCTTTTTAGCAAAATGAGAGAGATTTTGGGGAAAGGCAAAAACATGGAGGTTAACCAATCAACACTAAAGGATTTAGCACAAAAATGGGTGGCACAAAAACTAGAAAGATTAGCAGCGCGAGAGGTTGATAGATGTGTATCACTGACGACTTTTGGGCTGGGTGAAGAACGCATTCCAGTTAAAGAAGAAAGGGTGGAAAAAGAAGGGATGCTGATCAAAAGAGTACTAAAGGCTGTAGAAATGCCAGACGGTTTCTATGACAGAAGAAAGGAGAAGAATTGGGGGATATAATCCAGACATCAAAACGAACAGTTATGACTGCATTCAACTTCAAGTCATCTTGCCAAGAGGCACTTAAACAGGCTAACAAACTTAAAAAACAAGGTGGTACTCATTAGAGTATCAGTCAAACGTGATAGATCAAGGGTAGAGAGGGAGAAGAGCGAAGAATGCAGTTAGAGAGCAAAAAGGATATGACCAAGTGTGGCTTGAGAACCGAACCGTCTCACCACCAGTGCTGCAGTGAGGTCAAGATGGCAGTGTAAGAATGAAGATAATGTATTACAGATGGATTTGTAACAAATGGTAAAGAGCTGGAATTCAAAGAACACGTTAGGAAAAATGCACCTGAGAGTGTTGGGGTTGTGGAGACCAAACTTACTAAAGAGATAAGATCTCACCTGCTCTGTACAGATGGGTACATGGTAAGCAAGGAGGGAAAGAGATGACAAAGTAGGAGGACAGACCTTAATGAGAGACTGGAAATTCTGGTGGATGGCTCATTTAAGAAATACAATATGAGACAGTAATTGTAGGAAAGAAAAGCATAGTGGTGTTGATAATATCTAATCTTCCTAGGAATCTTCTCCGTATGTGCTAAAGATGCGTGTGTACATGCACTTGAAAAACCATTTAGAATATTGTTCACGATGCCGCTGACGAAAGGTTAAGTCCCAAGGGAGTGGAAGAAAGCAAATGATACACCTGTCTTTGAGAGAGGAGACCGAAAGGATGAGCTGAACTGCAGACCAGTCTTCCCTGATGAACGGGGTCTGTAAAATACTGGAGAAGATAATCATAAACCAAAAGGATAACTTTTCTCAACAGAGGAACTTCGTTAAGTAGGAGACAGCACGATTGCAGGGAAAGAAGAATGTACGTGAAGAACCTTTCAGATATTTATGTCAGCGCTCTCCACTTGAACACAAGAGAAAACGCGGTTGATTGTCTGTGACTGGACTGCCAGAAAGCATTTGGCACTATAACACACAGGAGGATGGTAATGAAGCTGGATCTTCAAGCAGGAATGAGGGAGGTACTACACCATCAGGAGGGAACGAAGGACCCATGTCAGGAGGGTCTGCTCAAAATGGGTTGAGGTCACAAAGTGCCAAATGGGGTCTTTTCTGGGGCCATTTCTGAAGATATGATGTAAACGACTTAACGAAAAGAGTAGACTCCATCCTAAACATGCATGTGGATGATGACAAAGTCAATGAGGAGGTTTAGAATTAAGAAGGGTTGTAGTATGCACCTATAAGAGGACATAGACGAGCTCCAAAGATGGTTTGATACATGGTTGATCAACCCAAGTAAATGCAACGCAATGAGAATGAGATTCGGTAAAAGACGGTTCCAATTTTCGTATCGCAGGAAATGAGCTGCAGGGATAAGCGTGTGAGAGGGACTTGGAAGTCGACATCATCCTTTACTTGTCGCCAGAGTTTTACGTTGGGCGAATAACAAAGAAGACATACTGGCTGCTGGAAAATATTTGAATAGCTTATGGGCATAAAGGATAAGAATGATTCAGCAAGTGTTCACATCCTATTTTCGGCCAAATCTAGAATATGCTTCTAAAATTTGATCACCGCTCTTGAAGAAACACAAAGAACTTAAATCGAAGATTCAAAGGGGGGCAAAAAAATAAATGGTATCAGAGTTACGGTAGATGAGTTAGAGGCAAGATTTAGAGGATTAAAATTTGTCCACAGTAGAAGAAAGAAGAGTGAGGGGTGACCAATCATGAAACTTTCAGCCGTGCAAGATGCAAGGATATTGTTAACCAGAGAATATGACAGGACATCAAGTAACAAACTTGTTAGAAATGGTGTAAAAAAATACCTTTATAGTATAAGGTTAGTGGACGAATGTAATAAGATGATTGGTGAAGTTGTAAATGTAGAAGCATCCAGAACTTCAAAATGTTGTGTTATAGTAGAAAGTTCAGAAGATTGGGGCCCCATTTTTGTAAACTTCCTTCTCCCCTTCAGTATAAATGAGTCATTACAAATAGGTAATTACACGCACGCACACACACACACACACACACAAAGTAAAGATATGGTACAAATATACCAGGCAAAGAGACGGGGCAACGCGTGTGCAAAACTCTTAACCGTAACACACAAATAGTGATCACAGTCACACAAGGAATTGCTCAGACTACTTTGAAAGACAACACTGACAACAGTGCTCCGCCCGGAGATCGCACTAGCGTCTTATCGTTGTGTGTGCGAAGTTCAGGTCCGACACCTGACACATCCCAGTGGGCAAACAGAACAAGTTCTTACGAAATATCTTTCCAGTTTATGGTGATTCTTAGGTATAGTGCAAATCTTTCTTGTTAGTATCTTTTCTTTATATCATTAGATTCGTCTCTATTATCAGTATAATTGTACATTTAGTATTCTGTTTGTTCACGTCTGTGTTATCATTATCATTACAATCCTTATGACTATCACGACTACTATCATTATTATTATTACTATTATTATCTTTATTATTATTATTATTATTATTATTATTATTATTATTATTATTATTATTATTATTATAATTATTATAATTATTATTATTATTATTATTATTATTATTATTATTATTATTATTATTATTATTATTATTATTATTAT
>JAYMFT010141883.1:0-12805 GCA_038088735.1 Panulirus argus
CGCCCCCCCCCCCCAGTAGCAAAACGAGGAAGAGGCCGACGACGACGACTGCAGCGTAGGTACACAGAAGTCGTAGCCTCCTCCTTCCCCCCCCCCCACCTTCCCTCTCTCTCTCTACCCTTCTCCTTCCCTCCCCCCTCGGCACCACCACGCTTGCCTAACCTTGAAAGCAATATTTACGATTACGTAAAGGTATAGTGGTGGGGTCCTCCTGCCCTGCCCTGCCCCGTGTTGCTAGGGTAGGGGCTGGGTGACCGCCAGGCTCTGGTCGACCCTCACGACACACACACACACACACACACACACACACACACACGCTTGCCTACCTTTGGTCTCGAACCACCACCTACCCCCCATCCCCCCCCCTTTACCCCTCTCACATAGTTTCTATTTAAGACCCACAACCCCCTACCCCCCAGCCAGCACACACGCACACACACACACACACTAACTCCTCACGGCACACCTAGAGCACAGCGGACGGGAATCTGTTGTAGAAACCACGAGGAAAGAAGAAGAGAATACATGCACCAGAAGTCAGGAAGTGGTTGCTATGCTACGTCCAAGCCAGCAGGGAAGTGATATACGATTCCTCACAGTCAATGGGAACGGCCTCTTGAATAAGCATGTACTTCCTTAGGCTTCAGGAAGCCTCCTTTTGTTATATTCATATGTGTACTCGCGACACCAGCCAGATGCTTCTGGTAATATTGTGCAGGGGTACCTAGTGGCCAGCAATAGGGTCCCGATTCCTCTCTCTCTCTCTCTCTCTCTCTATATATATATATATATATATATATATATATATATTCTTGTCTTTTCTCAAAGTCGGTTACATTAATGATCAAATGAGTAAATTAGGCACTTTAAAGCCTCCTCGCCGATCTAAGACGATCCCCAGAGTATACTAAAGCAGGTACAGCTGTACAGACACAGCGGTACAGCGAGCTGTACCGTCTTGCAAAATGGGACGAGAGAGCCAACCCTCCCGTGACGTCACCAGCCGCCCTACGTGACGTCAGGGTTTGTTTACGTTTCACACATGTTTGGCAAATACGGACTTCCGTTCGCGTTCGGCCATTCTGATGTTCTTACCGGTTTACTAAATTACTGTGGCTTCAAGAAAAGATATTCTATTAACATATTGATGACCTGACCCTTTAAGAGAGAGTTCATATGTTGGGGATATCATCATACCTAAAATAAGTCATCTAGTCTTCGCTAAGAAACACGATTCTCCGACCTATGAGGTATACACTTTAATGTTCGCTAGCAATATGACTCGCCGACTCACGAGGCGCAATCAAGCGTTCGCCAGCAATAATTTTCGCTGGGAACGGCGTTGTGCAATTTTTCCCCCAAGCCCGCCACATAAACGTGACGTCATTCGGTCCGTTTATAATGTCATAGTGCGAGTCAGGTCGTCACACCGCATTCAACGAGGTCAATACCACGCTACACGTGAACAAAGACACAGACACACACAAAGGCACACAGACACATATATAAGAAGCGCAGACAATCTACCAATTAAGAATTTATAATTCCTAGTTTATGAAAAATTTCCCTAAACATGTCTTTTTTTTCACTTGAATTGCCCAAATCCCTTTGGGCCAATTCTCCCGCTATATACACGTGAACAAGGAAATATATCTGAAAGGGTAAGAGACATTATATATACTAACACATACATAGGCCATGTGACCAGAATTCTTATGTACTACTAATAAAAAGGTCGAGTCACGTGACCACAACATGGCCTCGCCCGTCCTCCCCCACCAGGGGAAGTTGCGGCTCCCCCGGTGGTGTGGTGTTTGGTGTGTCTCAGTCTGGCCGCGGCCGCCGTGGGGGGAGGAGGAAATATAGTGTGGGTTCCCAGTGACCGCCCTGTGGGACCACTGCTCACTCGCGCAATTCTAAAAACCACATTTTTCGTTAGAATCTTTTTTTTTATATCAAATATGATTCTAGAGCAGTGATATATATATGTGTGTGTGTGTAGAGAGGGTGTTAATCTTGTTATATCGGTGGAAATATATGTGATTTATATATTGAGGTTATTATATGAAGTTATTTATGTGAGGTTATTTAGGGGTAAGTATACAGTGTGGGGTTCAAGCGAATCGGAACCTCCATTGCCCATATGAACCCCCTGTGGGGCTTATCTGTGCCTGTGTTGATGTGTATCTATCTATGAACCCTCTGTGGGGCTTACATGTGCCTGTGTTGATGTGTATCTATCTATCAATAGATAGATGAATAGATAGACTGGTATTTAAAGCGTAAAGCTGTTTAAACGTGTGATAAATGAATAATTTGGTTTACTGAAATTATCTTTTTAATATCTGAGATTTGTATATTGAATTCCTGTGGTGACGGTACAGTTGTGTTGGGGGGTGACGCGGTAAAGTGGTACCGGACAGTACAGAAGAACGTGACGGTACAGTGACGGTACAAATGTGTATATACGGTACAATAGGTGATTCGGCGCTCGTCTGGTACCGTGGGTTGGCGAACGGTACGACCAGAACGGTACACCGGTAGGGCGTACCGTGTGTGACACGATGCCTGCACAGGCGGCTGTGAACGGTACGGCAGGGTACATTTGTGACAGACGGACGGACGGACGGATGCACAAGACACCAGACCTTGACGGACAGTAGGTATATGGGTACGCGGGCTGCGGCTGCGGCCGCGCCAGTTGCGGACACCAACAGCCCTAAACAGCGGTACCGTTGTGTTGCCCCCACGCCCCCAGCCGTTGCCGCTGGCGGGCAGATGAGCCCACGGACGGGACAACGGTACGACGAGGTACCGTTGTCCAAAGATCCGGTGTGCCCCACGAGAGGGGTGGGGTTGGGGGGGGGGGTGTTATCTGGTTGGGGTGGGGTCAGGTTGACTACGTGACCACCCGAAGGTTCCTGCATGTATTTACGGCACAGAAGTTAGGTATATTCTCTCTCTCTCTCTCTCTCTCTCTCTCTCTTTTTCTCTCTTTCTCTCTCGCTGTCATTCTCCCTCTCTCTCTCTCTCTTTCTCTCTCTCGAACACACAAACACGTAACACACACACACACACACACACACAATCACACCGGCTCGTTCTTCGCGACTCTACACTTTCCAGCGGTTAGCGCTACGCGCTGCTCCCCCCGCCGCCTCCCCTCCCCTCCTTGGCTTGTATAGGAAGGTCCTCTGTGTGTGTGTGTGTGTGTGTGTGTGGCAGGACCTCGGCGCCAAGGGCTGTGGTAGAGACGGTGGTGGATCACTCCCCGTCCGGCATTGAAGTCACCACACCCCTTGATGGTCGATTCACCCCACCTCCCCCCCCCCCTTCTACTCCCCTACTCCCCCAAGGACCCAATACCGTCTATTTAAGGGAGAGGCAACAGACCCGTAACCCCCCCCCCCCCCCCACTTTACCTGTACCAACCATATATATATATGAATATATATATGTTTGTGTGTGTGTGTGTGTGTGTGGTATTATGTAAAGCATCGGGTGTGTACCACAAACATAAAATGTGTTTAAGGATAAAAGACTTTGAATAAATTTGCATAAAATATATATATATTCTATTCTGATATTTACGTAAAACACGTATAAGGAAATCACTCATTTTCATAAATATTTTTATCATATAACGGTAAAAATGTGTATTCCCCCCAAAAAAAAAAAATCGGTAGACAGTTGACAAATACGACAATTTTTTTCTTAAAATTTGAGGCAAATTTTTTCGGTGGCCCGGTAAAAATTTTAACTGATACGATTTTTTCATTTTTCTAAATTTCTCTTCTGTTTTAAGACAATCTAATTCCATCAGTCGTTTCTCCCTCGTAATTACTCCCTTAAAAATATTTCGTGTTAATTATTAATCATTATTCAAAATACGACTGTTAAATAGGATTACAGACAACTGACGATAATGTAATTTAACCAACTGTACACAAATGTCCCAAAACCAAGATAATTATGTAATTGTTTTAAATATAAATTGCTTTTTCTGACCGTATGTAAGTTAGGGATTTTGACAGCACTGTATTGAGAGAGGTTCTAGACGGACGGTGTGTAATGGTGGGTTTAGTGTGAGAAGGGGGTGGGGAGACGGCACTGCGACCACACTAGTAGTATGCTCAGACGGAAGTATGACCCAAGGAGTATGATGAGACGTCAGGGTATGATAACAGACAGTAATATGAGGTATAACCAGATTAGAGGATGATCTATGGAGTAATATGTTCTAAAGTGGCAGTGTGAGTGTTTGGGGAGGGAGGAGAGAGAGTGACAGGTCACGAGAGAGTGAGTGAGTGAGAGGGGGGGTCTCACGGGAGAGTGACACTCACTCTTGTGTGCTGGGAGAGGCCGAGTGAGAGGTGGTGGCGGGAGGCACACAAAAAGAAAACGGAGTGAGTGCGTTGGAGAAGGTACGCCCCATCGTGACCTAGCTGGAGTCCCGGTCTCCAACACCAACACAATTCATCTCCACCACCACCACCAACACCACTTATCTCCATCACCACCAACACCCATCTGTCTATCTATCTATCTATCTATCTGGTGAGTCAACAATCGTGTGCTGAAACGTGGGGGGGGGGGTGGACCAACACCAGACCGGACCAATGGAACGGACCACTGGTCCGGACCAGACCAGACGGGTCCGCTTGCCCAACTGGACGCGCGGGGGACGGGGGGTGGGTGTTGGTAGAACCTAGGGGGGGGGAAGGTGGAGGAAAGGGGGGGATGGGGGAAGGGGGATGTTCTTGCGGCTGCTACTCTCCCCCCCCCCAACCCCCCCAACTAACACTGTTCCAGTCGTTGACCTTGGCTTTGTCTTCCACAAGAAAAGAAGAAGAAAGAAAAAAAAAACTTGGTCAACTACTAGCGACCTCGCGGGGTCTCTCCCCCTCCCCACCCGTCTGTTATTGGTGACAGCAGTAGTGACGACTGGTAATGATGATGGCTCCCCAGGCGCTCGATCCACGTCGTATCTTCACTACAGTTATTCACTCTGAGCGTATTCCATTACATACAGACACACAGCCAGACGGTGTGAGGGTGACGTGAAACACTATACGGAAAATCCTTGGCGGACAGAATTTCCTTCGCCAGCGCAACAAGGAAATCCTGCCATCAACACACTCCTGCCAGGAAGGCGTCCTTCCTTCAGCTTCGACATGAAAGATAACATGACGTCTGTTTATTATTATTGCTTTTTTTCATAACTTTGGGTACAGTCGGGTTTCAACTCACGCCCCCACTTCCGCGGGACAATGCCTCGCTGACGACCCCGGCTGGTATCCTTTTCCCCCGGACGGAGGGACGGAGGATCCAACAAGTGCCCCCCCCCCAAAAAAAAAAAAACACAAAGAGACGTAATGAGACAAATAGGACAGATCACTAGGCGATCAGACGAGCGTCGGGACTCGTAGGAGTCGCGACCAAGGAAGGATCTCTCTTGAGACCTCAATCCAATTACAACACTTGTCTGAGTCCCTGGCGACAAAGGAGTCCTACTGCAGTCGATACGAGGAAGAAGCTTACGCAGGTAGGACCGCTTCCCCTAGGATGACTTGGGCCCCGTATACACACAGGATGACATCCATTGGGAGGCAAAAAGAGATGTCCTTAAGAGGCATCAGGATTTATAATCTGAATGTCGAGGAGGTGGGAAGGAAGCGCCATCTCTGGCCAACTCGCAGGCAGAACCACCACCATCGACAGACAATTTGGGTACAGAAAAACAGCGACTGGACAACTCCCCCTCCTCCTGCCACCTCCCACAAGGTGTGTATCAGATCCAGCCATGTTTTACATGGGCATCTTGCTGCTCCAGACAACCTGGTAGACCAAGACTCCTTTCCTAGGTAATAGAAGACGAAGCTGGTGTCTGTTGGCACATGTGTAGTGGTCTCACAGGTGTCACTAGTCACGGGTGTGGTCCCAAAGGTGTCAATAGGCACAGGTGTGGTCCCACAGGTGTCAGCAGACAACGGGGATTGTCCCACAGGTGTCAGAAAACAGAGGTGTGGTCCCACAAGTGTCAGCAGACAAGAGGAACTGTCCCACAGGTGTCAGAAGACACAGCTGTTGTCCCACTCGTGTCAGCAGACACTATTGCCCTCAACAGAATAAAGAAAAAGCAACAGACAGAACACTCCAGCAAGCCAGACGGACCAGGGAACATGAACCCTCCTGCACGACTCAGAAACGAGACACGTAGACGTCCTTCGTATACGCCGAGGCGCAGGTACTCGCATCAAACACAACAAAAAAAACTTTATTAGTGGCTTCGCTGAACGAGTCAAATGTCCTTCAAGCGGCCTTCACACGAACGCACGTTTGAGACCCCACGAACAGCGGGGTCTCTCTGGTTGGCTCCCTTGCAGACTGTACGAATTAAGTCTGGTCGTTGGATTAATCCAAAGTCCACCACACTGCAAAGAGAGAAAAACTTATGGAACAAATACATGATTACGGAAACTGGGAGAGAGAGAGAGAGAGACACAGTTGGATGCCTCCCTTGCTGGATCCCGCAGCGGAAGAGGGAAGCGGGATGGATGCCTGGCCATTTCAGGACTCGAATAAACAAGCAGCTACACACATCAGGGAGAAGAAAGTGCATAAAGCCCTTGGCCGGAACGGGCACGAAGCTACACAAAAACACACACACACACGAGAGACGAAAGAAATAAAAAATAGATTTCTAAACTTCTTAAAATAAGGAAAACAAGGCCATAACTCACCCAGCAAAGACAAGAAAACAAGTCCGACGAAGGAGACTTAAAACTAGGAAAGTCCCGGGCGACTCAGGAACAAGGAAGAAACATCCATAGAGCTGACATACACGAGCAAAAATTATTTCTTTTGCAAAAGGTGGGCAAGTCAGAAAGAGCTTGAAGATCTTGCACGGGCCCGTGATGACGTGGGGACGGATCTGAACTACCGGGAGCGGCTGAGGCTGTACTACCTTGCATCGCTGACGGAAATCGCATATCATTATTTACAACTGACAAATCCCGGAAGGCATCATCGTCACCCAACCTACACACGCACGCATATAATTCCCTACCGGCGCGACAGACGTGGAAGACTCTGTACAAAATATCAACCCTAAAATCAAATAGGCTCGAGAACCACAATGAGATAAATCCCTTGAGCATCCATGGTCCGAGACTATTCAGCCCATTGTCCACACCCTTCAGAGACATTATGAGGTGTGCATAGTGAAGATGACTGAGATCCTAGATACGTATTTACATAAGTGTACCGTACCAGACCAGCCATGGCTTTGATGGGGTATGTAGGCCCGCGGGCCCCTACCTCCAACAGCTTGGTTGACCAACGACCCAGAGCACCGACTTGGGGCCCCAGCAGCCCAACCCAAGTTGTTGGCAGTAGACACCCCTACCGAACACTACTCTAGGTATGGTCCCACAGGTGTCGTTAGGACGCAGTTGTGGTCCCACAGGTGTCAGAAAGCACAGGTGTTGTCCCACAAGTGTCAAAAGGCAGAGGTGTCTTAAAAGGTGTTGGCAAGCACAGATGTAGTCCCACATGTGTCAGCAAGCCCAGATGTGGTCCCACAGGTGTCAAATAGAAACAGGTATGGTCCGACAGGTGTTAGCAGGTACAGGTGTGGTCCCACAGGTGTTAGTACGTACAGGTGTGGTCCCACAGGTGTCAATAGAAACAAGAGTGTGGTCCCACAGGGGGAGCCCCTGTAGGAATGTGTGTGTGTGTGTATGTTTGTGTGTGTGTGTGTGGTCCCACAGGTGTCGATACACCCGTGATCCCCCACACACAGGTGTTACAGCACAGGTGTGGTCGTTCCCACAGGTGTCAGAGAGATAGGGGAGTCATCCGCCATGGAGGAGGACCTCATCTATACCATCATCAAAATCATCATCGCTGGCGTCGCTCCACAGGTACTCTCGACGTACACTCCACATAAACGTAAACAAAAGACGTAGATAATACCTAGCACAGGCCTAAGTTATCACAGATGTCCCAGGCGGTCTGTAACGCCAGTTTGACAGGTACTGCTCACGTTCACGACCCGTGAGACGTGCCCAGGTAACACAGGTGTTGTTTGGTCCTCTTCGGGCTCCTTGTCGGAGTACAGGGCCCTAGATGTACTTGTTAGTCTCTCCATATATATATATATATATATATATATATATATATATATATATATAGTATATAATATTTTTAATATTTTTACTCTTGTTAGGAGACGTTCGTGTGACTTCTTGTGTCTGCCTCCAGCGGGTGGAGCTGGACCCTGGGGGAGGGGGAAGGGAGGGGGGGACATTATGGCCCAAGAGGTCCTGGTCCAGTCGGTGGTAAAGTCAGCTCGGTCCGTCACGTACCCAGCACTTTTCAGACAGACTGGTTCTTTGATTCTTGCCTTTTTTCCTCCCTTGGCTGGTCGCCCCAAGTGGCCGTTTTAGTCGCCAGATGGTCCGGCGGTCGTCCATGGGGTCTATTAGTCGTTCATAGGGTCCGGTAGTCGTCCACATGGTCCAGTAGTCGTCCACATGGTCCAGTAGTTCGTCCACATGGTCCAGTAGTCGTCCATATGGGCCATTAGTCTTCCACGTGGTCCAGTAGTCGTTCACATGGTCCAGTAGTTCGTCCACATGGTTCAGTAGTAGTCCACATGGTCTAGTCCTGCACATTGTCCAGTAGTTCGTCCGCATGGTCCGGTAATTCGTCCACATGGTCCATAGTTCGTCCACATGGTCCAGTAGTCGTCCACATGGTCCAGTAGTCGTCCACACGGTCCAGTAGTTTGTCCACACGGTCCAGTAGTCATTCACATGGTCCACTAGTCGTCCACACGGTCTAGTACTTCATTCACATGGTCCAGTAGTCGTCCCCATGGTCCAGTAGTCGTCCACACGGTCCAGTAGTCGTCCACACGGTCTAGTAGTTCGTCCACATGGTCCAGTAGTCGTCCACATGGTCCAGTAGTCGTCCACACGGTCCAGTAGTCGTTCACATGGTCCAGTAGTCGTCCACACGGTCCAGTAGTTCGTCCACACGGTCCAGTAGTTCGTCCACACGGTCCAGCAGTCGTCCACACGGTCCAGTAGTCGTCCACACGGTCTAGCAGTTCGTCCACATGGTCCAGTAGTCGTCCTCACGGTCCAGTAGTCGTCCACACGGTCCAGTAGTTCGTCTACACGGTCCAGTAGTCGTCCACATGGTCCGATAGTCGTCCACATGGTCCAGTAGTCGTCCACATGGTCCGGTAGTCGTCCACATGGTCCAGTAGTCGTCCACATGGTCCAGTAGTCGTCCACATGGTCCAGTAGTCGTCCACATGGTCCGGTAGTCGTCCACATGGTCCAGTAGTCGTCTATACGGTCCAGTAGTCGTCCACATGGTCCAGCATTCGTCCACATGGTCCAGTAGTCATCCGCATGGTCCGGTAGTCGTCCATATGGTCCAGCAGTCGTCTATACGGTCCAGTAGTCGTCCACATGGTCCAGTAGTCGTCCACATGGTTCACTAGTCATCCACATGGTCCAGTAGTCGTCCACATGGTCCGGTAGTCGTCTATACGGTCCAGTTGTCGTCCACATGGTCCGGTAGTCGTCGGCTCCTCGGGGCCAATGAGACGCAATTCTGCCGAGGTTCGGCTAAATGAGGTGAGTTTACCTTGATATTCAGATGGCTGGCGGACAGGGCTATCTCTCTCTCTCTCTCACACACACTCAGGGCGACCTCGACGTCTGGTTCCTCTTAAGGAAGTTTATTTCAAAGGGTCTTCACCCCCCCCTAGGTCTTTGACTTGGGGGGGGGTGTCTTCTTGTTTTTACTGCTTCCTTAACCCCCTCCCCACCCAGGTCTTGACGACACCCCCCCTTCCATCCCCCCACCCTCACCAACCCCCACACATCGACGAACACCACGAACCTCCCCCCATTCTCCCTCTCCCCTACCCGTGTGTGAACTTTTAAAAAGTTTTCTAACACATTCCAGGAAACTGGACGAGGATTTTGTAAATACCAAGAGGCAGCGTGAGTGTCTGGAAGGGTTAGGAGGAAAAGAAAAAAAAAAAAAGCAAATGACGCGAGAAGGTCTTCTGGACTAACAGACCCCCCCCCTCCCCCTCTCCGCCCCTCCCCCTGTGGCGCCAAAGGAAGCCAGTACACAAGTCCTGGTGACATTTGAGAGACCATATATCCTTCTTCTCCCCCCCCCTCTTCCCCTACCCCCACACCCCCCCTCCACAGGGTCTTTGGAGATGATGATGTCTACTCTCTCTCTCTCTCCCCTCCTACAAAGTCCCGGATCACGTGTTGTGACGTTTGTTCCGAACTTAACGTAACTCGTATATGAGATCGGCCATGACACTATATATATATATATACACACAGACGTAATTCATTGAACGTTTTTTGCTCCTCTTCCTCGTCCTCCGCCTCCATCATCTGGCACTAGTTAAGGAGGCCACGTTACTCTCCTGCTGCGCGCGGTAGTGCATACCAAAAAATTATCTCAACAGTGCAAAAAATTATCTCAGTGCATAACAAAAAATTATCTTAGTGCAAAAAATCATCCATCAGTGCAAAAAATTATCTCAACACTGCACAAAAAAATTATCTCAACAGTGCAAAAAATCATTTCAACAGTGCAAAAAATTATCTCAACACTGCACAAAAAAAATTATCTCAACAGTGCATAAAAAATCATTTCAACAGTGCAAAAAATCATCCAACAGTGCATAAAAAATTAACAGTGCAAAAATTCATCCAACAGTGCAAAAAATTATCTCAAGTGCATAAAAAAACTATCTCAACAGTGCAAAAAATTATTTCAACAGTGCAAAAAATTATCTCAAGTGCCAAAAAATATATCGACCGCTGGCTCTACTATATTTCTTCTGCCCTTAAATCTTAAATGGCATCTATGGTGAATATCAAAACCCACCAGAGTTCGACCTTGAAATATTGATATATTCATACGTGTTAAGCTTAACCATACAATCTGTCCTTAGACTCCAATCTGGAAAAGGCTTGTACGTCACAACACAACGCAATACGTCCGCATCGCAAACCTGGGGTTGTTTGTCCAGGTGCCGTAGACGACATCTTGGAAGCTGCTGTCCCACGTCTATGAAAAGAGGAGGGGGGGGAGGGGTTTCCCTCACCCTGCTCCTGTACGGAGTGCTGTTCACGCAATGTGAGGCGACTTTTCCTTAGCGTCTGTCCAATCCAGAGTTGAATGGAAGGCCTTCCGTCACACTGACAGCTTCTTTACTGTCACCTCCTGTCTACTTACAGGCACTGCGGCCACTCTCTCTCTCTCTCTCGTGTGTGTGTGTGTGTTTCCCTGCCACTAGGTCTCCGGCCAGCGACACCCGCGTCTGGCTGCTGCTTCCACCAGTTTAAGTGTGTGCGTGTGGAGACCGATCACACGAGCATTAACCGTTATAATTCCTCTACCATGCATCAAACAGCAAAAGATGCTGACTTCTGCACCTTCCTTCACCTTCTTCTCTTCCTATGACATTTTCACCTTCAAGTAAGTCACGTCTGTACATACCTGAGGGGCTAAAATTCATTCGTTCTTATCCATAGTCTTCTGCTCTCTCTACATTTTTTTTTTCTAACATCCAAGAACGCCAAGGAGTAAGGCAGGTTTTTCCCCGTGCCACACGAGCAAAAAAAACAGATGTTTACAATGATGGTTCGCTAGGCACAATGGCAGCAGAATCTTACGTACTAAATGCAAAGGAAAATTTAACAGTGTGTTTAACATTTTTTTTTCCAGGTATGGTCCTGTGGCAAAGAAGGTATTGTACCAATTTTGGTACTATCTCTCTAGTGTGTGTGTGTGTGTCTGTCTGTCTGTATCTATATCTATGCCACAGACAATCTATACCTACGTACAGCTTACACTTAAGTGACGTCTGTTGAATCTGGCCATGTGCGAGTTGGTCCAGAAATGAGAGGGATCTTGGATGGGGTGGCGTCCTTTGCTTAGTCCATCCAGAGTGTTAAGTGCTTTGTGAGATGAATTGGCGTCCAAATCAAATAGAGAGTGTCCTTGGGCTTATTCATATATATACACACACACACATACATGCACAGACACGCACACACACACACATATACATACTCTCATTTTTCCCCAATGACAGGTGCGGTGACAGCGTGTGTGTCATATGCCAGCGCGTCAAGGCGTCTCACGCATTTTGCGTGCGTTGGTCTGGACTCTTTCCTTCCCCAGTGCCGCAGCCGACCTAACGCCCTCTCTCTCTCTCTCTCCCGCAGGCGGCGTGATGGTGTGTGATGCGGGTGAGAGCCGGAGGACGGCTGGGGCTCGCCCTGCTCTCACTCACTACTCTCACTCTCCTGCTGCTGCAGCACTGCCGCCTCTCCCACCACTTGCACGGTCAGTAACGCTCTCACTCCGACTCTCTCTGTATATATGTAACTCTCACTCAAGTGTGACGCAATACTTTATGTCTGTGGACCTAGTGTGACGCTACGTTTTATAGACTGTGGACCTAGTGTGACGCTACACATTAGTCTGTGGACCTTGTGTGACGCTACGCTTTATAGTTTGTGGACCTAGTGTGACGCTACACTTTAGTCTGTGGACCTTGTGTGACGCAACGCTTTATAGTCTGTGGACCTAGTGTGACGCTACGCTATATAGTCTGTGGACCTAGTGTGAAGCTACACTTTAGTCTGTGGACCTAGTGTGACGCTTCACTCTAGTCTGTGCACTTTGTGTGACGCAACGCTTTATAGTCTGTGGATCTAGTGTGACGCTACACTTTAGTCTGTGG
>JAYMFT010141894.1:0-12805 GCA_038088735.1 Panulirus argus
AATAAAGATGATGATAATAATGATAATAATGATAATTACGATGATGATAAGAATAATGGTTATAATTGTTATAATAGCAATAATGATGATGATTATAATTATAATAATGATGATAGTAATGATAATGGTAAGAATATTGATGATAATGATGATAACATGATAATGATAATAATGACACTATTATTGTTATTATTATTATCATTTCTTTCGGGGAGTCATGGAAATATTCTGACCGTATGACGAGTACGTGTGACCGCCAGCCAAGTGTCCGTATTTCCAGCGTACCTGCCCACTGGCCGTGTGAGTTTCTGTCATTACCAGGCGTCCGTCGTCGTCCGTCCGTCCGTAACCCGTCCATATTTCCGTCTCTCTCTCAGGGATGTGTTGTCCCCGTCAGCACGACGGTACGATCCTTCAGCGCGACGGTACGATCCTTCAGCTGTGCGACGGTACGGGCCTTCAGCACGACGGTACGAGCCCCGAGCGACGATGGTACGAGTCTCAGCGTTATGTTGGCCTGGCTCTTTTGGCTTGACCCTCAAGGGGGCCAGGTACCTTCCTTGAGAGAGAGAGAGAGAGAGAGAGAGAGAGAGAGAGAGAGAGAGAGGGAGAGAGAATTATAGTAAAGTAAATCCCGAGTAATATTCCGGGAGACTTGGTGTCCTGTGCCGGGGAGGGGGGGGGGGGCTGTTGGTTAGGTCAGATAAATAATAAACAAGGAAGGCTGGTGGAGCTGCCGTCCCAGTGGCCCACACTTCCGTCACAACACGCACCCACCTTCTGCATCGCAGACCGTGCTAACCCACCTACATGGGGGAGGGGACCGCCAACACGGACCACCTTCCTCCCAGACAGTGCCAACCTACTTACTTACATGGGAGAACTCAGACACAAACCTCCTGCCGCTCAGATAGTGCTATCCCACTTACCTCCTGACCCTCAGATAGTGCTGTCCCACCCACCTACACGGGAGACTGCAGAAACACCAGACTTTCCACTGGAAATGTAAAACAATTCATCCCTTACGTCAGACGAGCTTTTACTTCCTGGTTGACTCCACCCTGCAATAGAAAACTGGGAGATGGATTAGTAGAATGATATAATAATCCGGCGAATTCTATTTGCTGGATTTCGGGGATTATGTTATAAAGCAGGAGGGGAAGAACGACGACTGACATATTTCGTTCTCTTCGTTTCACTCTTGCTCTCCTCGACGCGTGGGTCATACAACAGACACTTCACACTGAGAGCAACGACAGTCTGGTTGATCGAAGATGGACTATCGTAGCTTGATTGCCGTCCATGTTGGGTGTGTGAGGTGGAGGAGGAGGAGGAGGAGGAGGAGGTGGGGGAGGGGGGGGGGAGCAATCCACAGGCCGGAGAAATCCTACGTCTCGGATTTTCCAGTACGCGAGATTCGGGTAAATCCCCCCCGCCGGAGAAACTGTCTCGGTTGTCATGCTGTTGGTCCGCTCAAGGTGGGGCCGAGGCTGCAGAGGTCATTGGGGGGGGGGGTCATAGGGATAACTAGTGTTATCATTGGGATGACTGCCTGGTTATCATACAGATAGTCTGAGTTATCATAGGGATGTCTGGATTATTTAGTTCCAGGTTTTTCAGCTTTGAAATATTTGTTGTGAGAGCATGGGCAAAGGGCACATATCTAGGGGTAGGTGGAAGCCAGTATAGAACGTGCACTACATGGATATAGGAGGGTGACAGGGGAGCCCGAGTGGGGACCCAGGGACCCAAAGGGGGTCCCCCTCTCCCGTCTGGAGGGAGGGAAGTCTACGATACGTCCAATACATGATGAATAGTTACAGGATTGTAGTGATAGATGCTGACAGCAACGTAGGGAACAATATCTGTGTAATATAAAGCAAGTTTGAAATATGTCATACAGTGTCATACATATACAGTTTCATACATATACTATGTCATACATATACAGAGTCATACATATGCAGAACATCTTGTAAACATTCGAAGTACCGTGTAAACATAAATGAATTACATATAATATTGTCAGGTCAGGACCCAGTAAAGGCTGTAGTAGTATGAAATCAGGATACAAGGGGATCCAGTAGTGTGAGCTCAGGACACACTAGAAGATCCAATAGTGTGAGCTCCGGACACAACAAGGCATATGATATCCCCTATGCGCTCTAATCCAGTGTGTCACACTGTGAGGCGTTTACCCCGATACAAACGCTTGAGTGGAGCCGCCATGATGACGGTGGGGTTCGAACCCGACACCCCCCAAACATTAGCGCCTGGGGAGCCTGCTGCCGGAGAACCTTTTAAATACGGCGGGAAGTTGACTCCCCGAGGACGGGAGACCAATAGTGGCAAGTTAGTTCAATTGTCTTGGGTTGACAGACACGTCGGAGGCCAGGATGGTGGAGGTCGAACTCCGGTGTCCTCTGTTGCTAGCCAGGTTGAGAGGAGGAGAGGTCGATACACCGAAGCATTAAAGATAGGTCGACAGATATATAGACGCAGGCCGAGATGGCAGGATAGGGAGGGAGACAGAGAGGGAGCTTTAGGGATACAGAGATGGACTGAGGGATAGGGTAGCAGAGATGGAAACAGAGAGAGAGAGAGAGAGAAGACCATCAGTCCAGACAAAGGCAGGTCCAGAAGACCTGGGACGAGCCACACCAGAGAGTCTACAGAGGTCAGGAGGAGGGTTTGGGGGGGTGGGTGATCCCGTCACCATAGCAGCCAGGGGGGGAGGGAGGGAGGGAGGGGAGGCAGGTCGTGGGGGGAGGTGAGGGGGTGGGGGGGGGGAGAGAACCGCCATCTTCCCTCCGGAGGGGGAGAGGAATAGCCATCAGATAATCCCATAGTTGGCGAGACAATGGCGGACACAGAGGAGTCCTCTCACCGTGAGCGATGAGGAATGTGCTGCCAGCGGTGAAAGCCGGAACGAGACGCCTGAGAGATGGGGATGAGGAGACAGCGTCATGTCTGGCGCCCCTGGCTGGCAGGTCCTCCCCATTATCATGGTCTGGCCGGGTCTCCCATCACAGGGGTCCATCGCCAAGGTTATCTGTGTACGGCGCTGGGGGTCAGGCTTCGGGGGGGGGGGATGCGCACCCCCTATTGTCGCGGAGGTAGTGTGTGTGTGTGTGTGTGTGTGTGTGTGTGTGTGTGTGTGTGTGTGTCCCTCTGTATCCTTATGGGGTGTGGAGAGAAATATTCTCTCTCTCTCTCTCTCTCTCTCTCTCTCTCTCTCTCTCTCTCTCTCTCTCTCTCTCTCTCAAACAATACACAGCGTGCGTGGGAACCCCGCGCAACAAATTGAACCAGAGTCCCGTTCGTATTCCAGACAAATCTTGCCCCATTTCTTATCCACGGGCGACACGCGGCTCTCCTGGCTGGAGATATTACCCCACGATGTCTTCCGCTATCTCTGTCTCGCTGGCTGTTATCTTCTGCCTGTGGAGGGTACGAATTGTCTCTTTGGTGGTGATAACGCTGGAGTGGTGGCGTGGCTGTTGGGGGAGCAATGATGGAGGGAGGGAGTATATGAGTTCCTTCTGTTGGTGGTTGTCACAGATTCTGTCTCTGGTGACGAGTGTCAGTGGCTGTCACGAGCAGTTAAGCTTTTGTTAAAAACTGTAATGATAATGTTAGTGATAATGTCTCCCTGTGATATCTGTAGAGGTCCTAGGGTGAGGGGATTTATAGAGCTCTTAGGGTGAGGGGATATATAGAGGTAAACTAAGGTGAGGGGGATATATAGAGCTCCTAGGGTCAGGGGATACATAGAGCTCCAAGGATCAGGGGATGCATAGAGCTCCTAGGGTAAGGGGGTGTACAGAGCTCCTAGGGTGAGGGGATGTATAGAGCTCCTAGGGTGAGGAGATGTCATTTTCATAATGAACAACTAGACTGCGATCATCTCTCGGTTTTTCAAGGATTTTGAGATTTTTTTAGTCGTCTTCCATGATGAGAGCAGCGTTCCATGTGCATGTCTCTAATAGCACTCATGTCTGTGACGACTTATAAAGTTCACGTACTGACGAGGATGATGATTAGATGTCTACACTTGCTTGTGGTGAGAGTAAGGACTGTGGCTGTGGTCAAAGGGTCTGTGATTGCGGTAACAGTAGGTATGTGGTTGTGGTCAAGAGGTCTGCGGTTGTGGGTAAAAATAGGGATGTAGTTTAGTCAGGGGTTATGTGGCTGTGAGTAACAGTAGGGGTTGTGGTTGTGGTCAAGGGACCTTTGGTTGTGCTGATATTGGTGTTGACTTGATTTCCAACTGTGGTTGTGGTCAAATGTTGTGAGTATTTTGCCTTAACCTACTTAGCTATGCTCTTTTAATAGCCTTAGAAAGACGTAATCTTTTTCACTGTTGGTACTTACTGCTTGGTTGGTCATATTATGTACCTACTCTTTGCCTAACTGGTCATCTTATGTTTATGATATTAATGACAAAAAAGAAATGATTGTTAAATGCAACAATAGAAAATAATACGCACATACACAGAATATATTTTGTTTATACAGCACAAAATACAGTTAGTGTATTAGGAATACATTGGGATATACAGTATGAAATACTTTTGCTTTATATACTGGTGAAGCAGCAAGATGACAGACTGGATGATGGACACTGCAGTGAAAGGAAGTTTCACTGGTGGATTTTCAGACGAATGCTTGTTGTGCAGTGCTTTGACAGTGCCCTGGGAGAAGGTATGGAAGCCAGGGAATGGTTATAACCAGAGGCGACAGGTTATATAAGGTGTGAAGACACACTTCGAGTTGTAGTCAAGAGGTCTGTGGTTATACATTTTTGTTTTGGTCAAACGTTTAGACGTCGACAGGTTGTTATTAAAGTCCTTAGGTCAGACCTGGAAATGTTGCAGACGAGTCGAGTGGCAGGAGAAAGAGGGAGGAGTGAGGGACGAGGAGGGAGGAAACAGCAGGCTGGGAGGAAAGGTGTAAAACCAATTATAGAGAAACAAGCGGCGTATCAAGAGATGATGCAGCAGCGAGGGATTAGTGATTAGATTAGAAGGCAGCGAATGGACTCGTATGAAACAGGAGGAAGAAAAAAGCTCTGAGGGGTTGTAAGGAATAGTAATAAGAGGGTGGACGAAGACGCGGGGAGGGAACCGGACGCCGATTTTAACGTAAATAAAGGCATGTGTGAGAGGAGGATGAAAGGATAGCAGTGAGAGGGAAAGAGGACATAATACAGGAGAGGAGGACACAATGCATGAGAGGAGGATGTAATACATGAAAGAGGATTACATAATATATGAGACAGGAGGACATAATACAGGAGAGGAGGACATAATACGTGAAGATGGAAGATTGCTGTCAAGGCAGAAGTGTTTGTGGATGTTTGAGAGACGAGGGAAGCCATTTGTAATATATCATTATTAAGTAGCACGTAGGATATGGTAGGGTATGGTAGGATAGCCCAGGGGGACCAAAGGCTGTCAGGCAAGATAGTGAAGCTCTGCTTCAAGTGTGTCCAGGCAGTATACGTGAGGGTGTAGAACAAGTATATTTAGCAAGAGGACTGTACGATCTCACAGGCTCTACCTTCTTCATTACTCCTCGGAGGTTTTGAAGCTGAATGGAAGACGTACAGGAGGACTGGTTTGCTCAGCGTTGGAAGAAATATATGTAGGATGATATATATATATATATATATATATATATATATATATATATATATATATATATATATAAATGCGTATTCCCTATTCTTGGCAAAGGTAGGTGGCATCAGGAACAGAAGATTGAACCTTTGAGGGGAATAACCCTCGCCTGCCTCCTTCCTTTGGTCCTGTTTACAGAAAGTTAATACAGGAGGGGAAGATTTCCTACTGTCCATGTGAATCAGGTATTTACTTCCAGAATAATTTTGAAGGAAACGCTGACAAACAGAAGTGTAGATGTTATATTTATGATCCTAGGATAAGCCTTTGATGGCCTCGGTGACGGGAACCAACAGGAAGACATGTTAGTGCTAGGAGCGGACATGGAGACGTGTTGATGCTAGGAACTGACAGCGTAACATGTTGATGCTAGGACCGGACATGGAGACGTGTTGATGCTAGGAACTGACAGCGAGACTTGTTGATACCAGGAGCTTACAGCAGGACGTGGTAGGTATAATATAGAGAACCTGGGAAGCTGTAGGAGGTGGTGTAGAGCTACAGAGAGCACAAGAGAAGCTCAAACGTCAGCGCAGGTATCAGGACAGGTGTAAGCACACATGTCAGGACAAGAGTCAGCACATGTTTCGGAACGGATGTCGGAAGAGGCGTCAGCACCTGTGCCAGGACAGATGTCAGCACGTATGTCAGGACACAAACGTGGTAGAGGTTCTGGGATGGAGTCGGTGGAGGAGTAAGGATGGGAAGGACGACAAAATATGGATGCTGTATACAGATGTTACCGTGGTACTGTAAGAGTAAGGGGAACTCTAGTATACTGAAAGGGGCAGTAGTGGCTACGTATGTAAGAGTGGGATGTTGAGTGTTGTGTGTAAACAAACACAAGGTTAAATATATTCTAAAGAGTGTGACGGGGTTCATTCCACTGAAGACTGAGGAATAGATGATAGACGATAATGTATATCTAAGAGGGCGATGAGACGGTAGGCAAGGTGCCAGCAGTATGAGGGAGGTTAAGAACTTCACTGCAGACGTGCCTGGTTCGGTTTCTTATATGGGATACCTCAGGCCACACTGATGCGCAGGAGTGGAGGATGAATTTGTAATTCCAGACTGACAAAGACCACATGAGGTCTGGGGATGGTTCCCCTGGAACTGGAATACGGAGTAAGAATTTAAGGACAGCAGGGTGACGTGTCTGGAACGAAAGAGTGGTTATGGAAATGAAGAATGAAGTGAGGGGGATTGGTATGGGTATGTGGAGGATAGATTGAATGTGAATAAGATGAATAAGAGAGTAACGTAGTCGTATGTTGATGAGACGAAAGAACAGAAACAGGAGAAGACCAGGCTGCGTCAAGTGGATTGAGGAGAGGGACAGAAACTTCAGAGTGTTCGGAACTACTCGAGGATAGAGATTGATGAAAGACATTCTCCACGGGACATTTTGCTGGATGGAGGAAAGGTGTAGTTCAAATATAGAGCACAAAAGATGCATTTCCAAGAACTTGCTCAGCGATTCTGCACACGTGGGGAGCTGCGTATAACCGCATGATCAGTCCTTCTTCTGCGGACGAGCAGCGGTGAATGTACGCGTTGAGGGCGAGCGGTTGATCTTCAGTTATACCTGCATAATACACTACACTGGGAAGACGAAGGGCAGGCTGATGCTTTGGTGAGGTACAACCTGTCAAGAAATGGAGTTAAGTTCTCTCTCTCTCTCTCTCTCTCTCTCTCTCTCTCTCTCTCTCTCTCTCTCATGCTGGGAGTAGTCTCAGTAACCTTTGCCTGGAATATTTGCTGGAAAGTCTCCGTCGTTTATGTACCTGACAACAAGAACAGCAACGTTGTGTTGTGGCAACAAGATCGACGATAATCAGTTTCGGTGAAGAAAATTTGTGTTCAGTCGCCCCCTCCATACTTGGAAGGTCGACCAGCAATTTAAAACGTAGATAAATTGCACAGTATGGTCAAGCGTGGCAGCCATGTTTGTTTACTCTCCCAAGCAGGTCACGTGATCGATCAGCTGATCCCCACTACCCTTCGCCTACCATCCCAGTCGTGTGATGTGAGGACAGACTCCACCATACCTTGCTGTGTTAAAACGTCTTGGCATAACTGGAGGAAATACAGATTTGAAAATACTTAAATGTTTCTTTGGAGGTTTACGCAGGTGAAGGTATTGTGTGTAATGAGCTGCCAACACAGTAATGGCTCTAAAAATAGAAATAGTGGTTCAGCTCTGTCAGTATTATTTATTGCTCTGTTGCCTTCAGCTTATCGTTATGATGTATGAGGATAATAGATGTGAGGACTGAATTTGTTAGAGTAACATATATGGAAGTGTTGATGATGACAAAATATGGTAAAAGGGAGAGAGAGAGAAAAAAAAAGGCAAAGCATAAGGTACAAATTGCAATTAAAATGCGCTGAGCCAGACTTCCTTCCATCCGAAGGGATTTAAACTTTCATGGGAACATTATTGGTGGGAGGAGCGTTGTGTCGTGTACACATATGGCAGGCGGGGTAGTCAGCCACCACGCCTGGGGAGAGGAGGGTGTTTATGCAGGGAGGGACAGAAACAAGACACGGGGAAGCGTTAATGACGAGGGTTTGAACGCCTTCCAAGTGACATGAGGAGGCGTTGTGTGTGTGTGTTGTTGAGGAGTAATTTCTTGTGCTTTGTCTGGCTGTGGACTCCTCTCTCTCTCTCTCTCTCTCTCTCTCTCTCTCTCTCTCTCTCTCCACATCACACACCAGGAGTTCCACACCACACCACACCACACCACGCCACACCACACCACACCACGCCTCACCACACATGCCTTTGACGACTAAAGAGACAAAAACTGAAAAGAAAATCTGTCCTGCAATACGTTCTTCCTGAGCGATGAACTTAAGGCAAACGTCTTCAGGAGTCTGAACCAACAGGGACTTCTGCTGACTTTGTTTACCCTCAGCAGAGACTTGAGGAAAGTGTGACTTACTCTGGTGAAGCCAAGGCTTAAGTTGACATGTTTCCCCCTGTGGTGAACCGACTTTACCAGCGGTAGTGGGAAGTCTGTGGGTGGTATAGCATTATCGTCGACACGCAGCGTCCCCAGGGGCGACGGATAGTCTGATATGATAAAGATAAGCAACACTGTGCTTCTGTCGGCTGCTGCTCCTGCTGCTGCTGAAAATAGATAGCGAGCTGTGGTGACGAAATGGTCCAGTTACCTTAATGCTGTGGTGGACATTTATCAGTCCCAAGGGTTGGCGTTCCTCTGACCCCTGACCCCGTAAACATTGCATCCTGGAAGTCCTGTGTTAAGAGGATTAAAAGACCCTTTTCTTTTCTTTTTCCAGTTGGCTTTGTGAATGGCGGAGCCTGAGGTAGTAAATGCCATTTGTGAAATACAGTATTTGAAACATTATATCTCGCATTTTACTTTGTTTGTGTAGTTGTGGATAAGTCTTTGATCAAACCCCGTTGTTGCTACCGGCAGACGGACGGAAGCTTTACAGTGCCGCCGCTACATGAAAATTGTTGAGCGACTCCACCCATGAGAATAACTCCTGGGATATTTAAACCCACGTTTAAAACATCATTTCAGACGAGGGCGAAGCTAGGGGTTTGATGCCTGTTGCCATGCGTGAGTTGGTTGGTGATGGAGGTAGTAGTCTCAGGATATCCTAACCAGTATCTGAAATGATATCATGGTAAGCACCTGAGATGATATCCTAGCTAGTATCTGAGATGATACCTTGGTTAATATCTGAAACGATATCATGGCCAGTATCTGAGATAGTATCCTGTCTTGATATCTGCTTGTGTCTGACTTGGGCAGCTCGTAGCGAGTGAAAAGTCACCTTCGGCGAGATTGTCATCATGAGAGTACAATTTTGTCGACCTACTTTTTCAAAGGAGTCCATCCTTTCCCTGCCACTGATTGTAGGGGACTCTTCGAGCCGTATGGGGCCTTGGAAAAGGGGGTTCTGAAATTATTTAATGATATTCTCCTTTTCTCTCAAAATTGTTCGCCGTTTCCCACGTTAGCGACTTAGCGCCAGGAATAGACGAAGGAAGGCCTCATTCACCTACATCCATCCTCTAGTCGTCATGTGTAATGTTAATGATGTACATCTTTTCCCTGAGGATAGAGCGGTTGGGGTGATCAGCTGTTTTTATACGTCATCCAATAATACTGTTTGTTTGTGCCTTAGGCCCCGCCTTACCTCATCAGCTGTTGCACCTCCACCAATGAGATGGTTTGTTTATCTTTCAGGCCACGCCCACTGCCGGGATCAGCTGTTTCCTTGCCCCTAGTCTGTGATGCTTGTAGTTTTCATCAGAGGCCACGCCCACTGCAGGGATATGCTGTTTTGTCAAGATTAAATCTCTTACAGTCACTTTATATTTTACGTTACGCTGTGGATAGCCTTTTACCAGTATTTATAGTTTGTAGATAATATTTCTTTTTTTTTTTACGAAAAAGAAATGAAGTAACAGCAATGGAGGTAGAAGTAGTAGTAACAGTAGTAGTAGAATGGTTGTAGTAGTTGTAGTAGTAGAGTAGTAGTTGTTGTTGTTGTAGTCGTAGCAGTTGTAGTAGCAGTAGTATTAACAAGAACATTATTTCAGACGTAGTTGTAGTGATATTAGTAGTAACAAAAGCATTACATCAGAAGTAGTAGTAGTAGTAGTAGTGGTAGTAGTAGTAGAGTTGGTGGTAGTGGTAATCACTGTAATATTAATCATTGCAGCAGCAGCAGCAGCAGTAGGATATCCTGGGTGGAAAGTCCTCATAACTGGATAAGATGGGACAAGAGAGAGACAGCCATTAGCCCGGGCAATCAGAGCAAAGTGTGTTCTCTCATTATCCCGTTAATGACTCATTAAAGCAATTTGGTCTCCTACTTGCCCTCCCGAAATCATATTGAAGATTGAGTTCCCCCAAGATGAGCCACGCGCGCCGCCCCCCCCCCCCCACACACACACACTGTGGGTTTGACATGACTCGGAAATATTTGCACTCTGCGATGGACAGGGTTCTGAAGTATAAGTTTTAAAACACATAGTTAAATATAGATTTTTATTGTGCTTGTTTGTGCACTTATGAAACCTAATATTATAAGTTTATTTTTCGTCGTTTCAGATATTTTTTTAAATAACTTTTTAACTGGAGATTATTCTGGTGTATAAATGGTGAGTAGGACTGATTAAGTCTTAAAATAGAATTTGTTTTTAAGTCTTACTATTTTTGAAAGTGCATAGTCGTATACAGTGTTTCGTTTGGGGTTAAAATTAATTTTAAAGTAATTTTGAAATATGATATGAATTTGACTGTGAGGTATTTCATTAAAAACCTAGAGAGAGAGAGAGAGAGAGAGAGAGAGAGAGAGAGAGAGATTTAGTAGATCCACGCATGTACTGTATACGTGGCAACACTGTCCACCACTTGGATACCCCACATGGCGACCTAACCGACCTCTAAATTGCCATGTATTGCCTCTGAGGTATAGTATACTAATGTATGCATAGTATACTCTTGAAACATAGAATACTGCTCAAGTATAGTATACTACTCAGGCATAGTATACAGCTGTGGTATAGTAAACTTTGAGGTACTGTACTTTCAAGGTATAGTATACAATTATGGCAATCGTTGTGATATACCGCCGAAGTATAGTGTACCGATAAAATATGCTATATCGCTAATGCTTAACCCAGTCGATACTTTGAAAACCACGCTAATATTATACAGTATACTGTAAAATCATGTATATATGTATAACCTTTGAATTTCATTTCATATGGTTTACCGGAGAGAATATAGATAATGGAGATATCTTGCTCAGTGGGAACATATCCTCTAAATATTTTCATGTGTTTGTATGTCTGTGCATTACTCTTTTACGGCCAAAAAGTGATATTTGGAAGTCCAGAATTTTGGATGTAGGGAATTTAGAATCTGGGCAAGATTTTAAGCTACCACTTGTTGCCCTTGAAGGCTGCTTTCAGGCCGCGTAATGTGACGCTTAAAACGTGCCTGGAGAAGACCTGGTGAGGACCTAAGGAAGATATGGATAAGACTTGGAAAGAGCCGTGGGAGGACTCGAGGAGTGCCTTGAGAAAACTCGAGGACTGACTGAAGAAGACGTGGAGAAAGCTTAAGGAAGACCTGGGGAAGACCTGATGAGGAACTAGGGAAGATTTTGGGGAGACCTGGAGAATACTTGGGGAAGATCTGGGGAGGGACTTGGAAAGAATTGAAGACGACGTGTTTATGCGTGTGTTCATTACTCTCTCACTGTCGATTCTAAACACCCAGAGGTCCACAGCTTTTGGATATATGTACTTCATTATCTGGGCAAGTTTGTTGGCTCTGAACGCCGTTTTGAGACCAGTATAGATTATTGTTATTATCATTATTATTGTTGCTATTATCATTATTATTATTATTATTATTATTATTATTATTATTATTATTATTATTATTATTATTATTTTTACTACTATTATCGTCATTACTATTATCATTATTATTATTATTATTATTATTATTATTATCATCATCATCATCATCATCATCATCATCATCATCATCGTTCATGAAGACTACAGACATAGCTGTAGCCTGGCCACAAAATTCCAGAACCCTGGCCCCTGGAGTCACTAAACTTAGAAAAGAAAATAACTGAACTGAGGAAAAAAAGTGATAAAAAAAAAACTGATGTATAAGACTGAATACGATTTTCTGCTGCATAAGACTGGATACGATTTTTCTTTTTCATCGAGTAATTTCCTGATAAACAACCCGGTAGGGTGTGTATTACATGAGCTAAGCCTCCATACTGTGGGAATTACGTTGGTTAAAGTGTTCAATAGGCTGGTTTTCCCTCCGGCTCGAAATTTGCATATTCAAGAGTAATTGCCCCGAGGTTTGGTTCATAATAATTGCAGTGGTTGCTTAACGTCACGTGTGAATAATTGAGTTGCTTTTAGTCCGGCGGAGAAGGTCTGACACTTATGTACCCAAGGTATAGATTATCAGAATTATTTATGCGCACGAGAGGATGAATTATTTAGACAATGAATTTAACCGATGTTTTTCATAAATATATATATATATATATATATATATATATATATATATATATATATATATATATATATATAT